>JAFNIE010000188.1:0-49446 GCA_027742785.1 Vigna reflexopilosa
TTAAGCTTATTTAAGGATAATATGCTAGTTTGGTATATGGAGTAGTACCTAGGTTTTAACCTAGGTGTTTAGGGTAGACTTTTGATCTTCCATGCGTGTTAGTATCAAAACTTTATTATAAATAGATGAAAGTGAGAGGGATCAACTAAGCTCTTAAGAAATATTTTAGAGCTTCAACCTCAACGTAAAGTTTTAGTATAAAACAGTAAATGAGGAACAAATTTATACAAGAAATATTAAGATTTTAGTACTAAACAGTCTAATGCATTTAAGTCATATTTTTCAAAAAGTTAAGCTGTATCTTTGATATGACTCTATCTAGAAGTTTTCTTTGTTTGGAATTATTAGGTACTTCTCCTGTTTAGAGAATACTAAGGAGAAATATTTGAAAACTCATATACTTATAAACATTTGTGGCATTTTCATTGAAATTATGGATGTTCAAACTTAAAATATTATCGAATAAATATTTGTTAAATAGTAAAAATATCTGTGTTTTAAAGTATATAGAAACATACGAACATGATAAATATTTAAGAAATATTTATTCGATAAAGAATGATATTTTAAGTACGTGCATGCACAACTTCAATGAAAATGTCTCAAATAATTGTAAGTGTATGAACTTTGAAATATATTTTGTCAGTATTCTTAAAGAAAGTGGAATATTTAATAATTTTGAAGAAAATAAAACTATTAGAGACAACCCATCCAACTTGACTTTTTTAGCATTATGACATAAATGAATCAAATTGTGAAGATATTACTTTCAAAATATCAATAGTGTTTCGTAACTAGTCTTTGATATTTCTGTGGGTAAATTTTTCCCTGATTTATAGTCGTATGGTAAAACATTGTTTAAAGGGTAGTATATTCTTGTACTGATTTTATTCAAGCCAATTAAAATCGTATGCTTTTTTCTGTTTTACTTCTCGTTAAGTGTGTGTAGTCTCTCGGATAGATTTTGGAATTGTATATTACTTGTAGTGTAATGCTAATTAATACTTATGTCTCCATATTTTCTAGCAATTTAGATGATCTATTAATATATTAGAATTTAGAGTCAATTATGAAATGTGTAATTTCTTAAAAAGTTGTAATTATTAAAAAAATTGAAGTGTTTTTTTTTTTTTAGGTATGACATTGTTATAAAGTAAGTGGTTTAAGCATCTTATTTGTAGGACCATGCTTATCAATCAGGCGAATTAACTTGTAAACTTAGACAAGTTTATGTTTGTACACATAGCTTTCGAGTCAACTCAGAAGCAAACCTGATTTTTATGTAAAGTTGGTAGAGTCGTGTGAAGTCGGTCAAACACGCCATTTTGTAACCGAGTTGACGAGTTCAAATAGAAGATTTTTTTACTATGTTTCACCGTGTTGTATAAATTATAATATTTTAACTTGTGAGTTGCCTAATATAAATTTTATTTGTTTTCTGAATTACAACTGGAGCCTTTGTCAACTGTCGGATAATCCATCCTGAGAATAACTTTTGAGCAGGTGTTGAGAAGAGTCACTTAGACCTTCTAAGCATTGGGAAATGGGTAAGTTTACGGATATTGTTCTTAAATTGCATACCTGTGCCATGGCCTGTTTTAGCCTTGATTTTTTCTCTCTTTTTACCTCACCTATACCACGGACACACTAGAAACACTATGGATCTTGAATGCATTTCTAATTTAATTGGTGTGATTAAAAGTTTTCCAAGTTTATGATAATGTGAATTTGGATGATGTGCCGATAGTTAAACAACTTCACTGAAACACTTGAGAGAAAGAGATGTAAACACTGTCTTGGTGAGATCAATTCTTGTTTAGATGTTTATTTGGATGGTTTGCTATTTCATTTTATTGATTTGAGTTGTTTTTGAAACTTAGATTAGATTATTTTTGAACTTGGAATGTAGATTTTTTTTCAATGCAGAATTGATAGCAGATTTTTGAGTCCAGTTTTTGTTAGTTGGTCTGTTTTCTTTGTTCTTTTTGTTTTAGGTTTACCCAACAGTACAAATGCTTAAGTGTCGGGGTGTTATGACTCTAATTGTTCATATTTTAATAAGGTAATTGTATCTTCTTGGGTTGTGGCAAATGGAGTTTTGACTGGTGATTTAATTGGTATGATACGCCAAGAATTTTTAAGTTTGTATTGGATAAAATGTTTTCTTTTTCTATAAAAACATCACTTGGGAGCATTAAGTAAGTGATGTAAAATCAGATGGAGCATAATCTATTGGTAGTGGAATAGGTTATCAAATTGAACTGAATAAAAAGGAACTGTTGATGAGATTAGTTTTCAGTCAATTGAGAAGAAACGAGTGACACATTCAATCAAGGTGACAAATTGTTTTGCTATACTTTGAACTTCCATTAATTGACTCTCAAGAACTCTAAGAGGATGCAATTGTCTTTGTTTTTTTCAAATGCTAGAGGGAACGTCCCATTATTTTCTGTAATTATGCAAAATTTAAGTTGCAGTTATCTCATTACACCAACTTAGAAATTCCTTCACGCTATCTACATTCAAAAGTTAGGATAACATAAATTCTTTTTATTTTAACAAATATAGCTAGATTTCAAGTTGACATTATAGATGCTTTGTGATTTTGTATTGTTTAGTGGCATTGTGCTGATAAATATACCACGAATGCCATATTTCACGTGACATTATCTCACTTGTTCTTGTTCATTTATTCAAAAATGAAAAAGGTTGGAATACGTGTGATGTTGCCTAGTGATTGATAACCGAGTCTGTCAATTGTATTGGAGAATATCCCGACATACCTTGGAGTATTCAGGATGCCATTTCAATGTAAATCATGAGAAAAGAAAAAGAATGAGAAAAATATTCACGTATATTTGTATTGGGCAGTGACATTAAGCAATCCACATTCTACAATACCTTTTTTAAAAGTAACCATTCCTTATATGATTAATTTAGAATTTAAAATCTTCAAAATTCCAAAGTTGATGAACTGTTCTGATATTAAAATATATTTATCTCAAATACCTTAACTTATGATGACAATGTAAATAAAATTTCAATTGGACATTTATTACAAATATATATATATATATATATATATATATATATATATATGTATGTATGTATGTATAATAACAAAATGTAAAATACAAGACCAACAAATGAAGGCGTCGTAATAATAAAAAAGTGCGCTCATTAACCTTGCGAATTAAAAAAATGACCATTTATACCAATTTTAAGATTCACTATAAAGCCTTAATTAGATACAGGCTACTATTTATTTTAACAATTATTTTTTAATTTTAAGGTAATATTATTTTTTATCATTAATGTATTTTTTGTTAATGGTTTAATTGTGCATAAATATAATTGTTTTATTAAATATAATAAATGCCCTATTCAAAACTTTCAACTTTGGTGTTTGCGTCACACATCTGTAGTCAACATGATATAGTTACAGGAGTTAAGGCAACACATGAGAACACAACTTAAGTTAATGAAATTAGTTGTTACATTAAATATCAATTAATGATCATATTAATGACTAATCCATTGTAATTTTTTTATTCGAAAAAAACAGGAACTTTTTTCTTTGTAATATTGTCTTTTATTATTAATTGAAATGGATTATAAACCAATAATTTTAAGGAGTCTCGCTTCTAAAATTCTTAAATTATGCGTAAGTTCATTTTAACAAGTTCTCATTCTAGGATTATCTCTTATATGTTGATCAACATTTATTGAAAATTAATAATTCTAACGAGTCTCCCTTCTAAATATAAAAGAATTATTAAATGAGAACTAGAACCTTTTCAAAAATTAATTAATAAAAATAAATTTAGAAAGAGAGAATCAAAGAGAGTGTGTATCTGCACCAATATATTTCAATTTCAGTTACATTGCTTCAGTGTTTCAAAAAGGTTTAATCCTTTTCGACACCCCTATTTATGTACGAATGTCTCAATTGGGTCCTTGTTTTTTAAAGTGTATCAAAATGGTCCTTAATTTTGAAAATTAATATCAATTGAGTCCTTTCCGTTAAGTTGGCTGGACGGCGTTAAAAAAATTGATGAGTGGATACTGAGATGACGAACGAACGCTCGTCCAACAGCGAACGAACGCTCGTCGACCTCTTACTGCTGGATGACCGTTCGTTCCACAATGGACGACCGTTCGGTGGTCGACGAGCATTCGTTCGGTGGTCGACGAGCGTTCGTTCGCTGGTGGACGAGCGTTCGTTCGCTGGTGGACGAGCATTCGTTCGCTGGTGGACGAGCGTTCGTTCGCTGGTGGACGAGCGTTCGTTCGTCATCTCAGCATTCCACTCATCAATTTTTTTAACGCCGTTCAGCCAACTTAACGGAAAGGACTCAATTGATATCAATTTTCAAAATTAAGGACCATTTTGATACACTTTAAAAAAACGAGGACCCAATTGAGACATTCGTACATAAATAGGGATGTCGAAAAAGATTAAACCTTTCAAAAACTAAAATGGCGATAATTTACTAAAAAAATGATTTATTTAAATTTAATAAAAGTCAATTACTTTTATTTTATTTTAGTGTTTTCATTTAAAAGCAGGTATTCATAAAATATCTCTTACCTCTTATTTCAAGAGGTATATACGGTATTTTAGCCTTTATAATGCTAATTTTGATAATTATTTTTAATTAATTGAAAAAAAAAATTATTATCCATAATTCCAGTGTGTCTGAATTTGGGTTTTACTGTCTTTCAGCTTTCTTTTTTCTTCGCTTTACATCTTTTAAGAAAATTTCAATCTTTCACCTACGTCTTATTATATCCTAAAAAAAAATCAACATTGAGGCTAAAATTACACAAAGTTACTTTTTCTTTTTCAAATAATTACAGTGTTACTTACCTTTACCTATTTACTTTCAATTAAATATTCTAGCTATTTCTCTGTCTTTCTCTTTTAGAATTAAATTTCGTATATTATTTAGAATAATCTATCTCAATAATCTCCACCTGCCCTTTTCTTATTTATTTTTGTAAAATAATTTAAAATATAAATATAAATAGTTAAAAAAATAAATACTACAATTCAAAATTAAAAATAACTTAAATATTCAAATAATTTATGATGAATTTTAATTATTAAAAACTATTTATAATGATGGTTTTAAATATATAAAATAAATATCCATCTCTTAAAATTCAGTAGTCAAAAGAATTGGTATTATTATGAAGCAATATCCATCTCTTTCAAGAGTTCAAAACTTAATATACATGTTACAATTTAAATTTAATACAACTTATGTATTCAAAATGTTTTATAATACGTTAAAATTATAATATAAATTATATATTAAAATTATTTCTTATAATTTTATCTATATAAAAATAAATATTTATCTTTTAGACCACACAAATAAAATTATCATATCAAATATAAATGAAATTAGATATTAAACTTGATTTATATTTATTCTTCAGAATTTATAAATAATAGGGTAAATTAGATATATTTATTTTTTAGTATAATAAGAAGAAAAAATTACAACTTTAGTACAAAAATTTAATTTTATTTAAACTCTGGTAATTTAACACATACATGTTGTGTTTTACCTTTGGTAATCGTAATGTGTTTATTAAAGATAAAATTAACATCGATATGCAATTAATTTTGATGAAAAATTTTAATATGTGTTTTGTAAATTTAATATATATATGTGTTTTTTAGTTGGGAAATTGAACTGATTTGATCGTTGACCCAAACGAGTTGGATGACTAACCGGTTCGCAGCGAGTCAACTCATCTGAATTTGAGTCACTCCAACGTTAACATCAGCCAAAACCTTCCTTATGGTGATGGATATCTTCCCACCTGCAACACCAGCATCCTCTACCACGCTCTCTTCTTCTGCTATACACTGAATTCGTGTCTGAGTTTGCCAACCAATACTTATCATCGGCTTCTTCCTCAACCAAACCAACCCATTCAAAACGCGCCTCCAAACGGGGAACCTTACTCGTTTCGCCAGCCAACTTTCCATTCCCATAACAATTTCACCAGCCGAAGGACGTTCATCTTCATTTTCTGACACACAACGTGAAGCGTAGCGTAACAGGCGAGTGATCGTTTCAACCATGTAACCCGGCAGTGCCACTCTCGCGTCACATATCTCTTTGAAAACTTGTTCATCCATTAACTGAACCGCCCATTCCACAACTGAAGCCGGTGTTTTGCAGGCATCGATGGCCTTTCTACCACTTATGATCTCTATCAACACAACCCCAAAACTGAAAATATCGTTTTTGGTGCTGAGTTTATCTGGGGTAGTGTAACACGGGTCCAAAGTACCCCATTGTCCCAGCGGGTCGACTCACCGGATCAACCCCTCTCACCGCGAGTCCGAAATCCGCCAACTTCGCATTCCAACGTGAATCAAACAATATGTTGGAGGGTTTAATGTCTCTGTGAATCACCACAGGCTTACCTTGGTGAAGAAACTGCACCGCACGAGCGATTTGCATGGCGATTTGAACGCGTTTGGGCCACGTGGGTGGGTTTTCATTGGCATGAAGCAAGTCATGGAGAGAGGCATTGGGCATGAAGTCCATCACAATGAGTTTGTGGCCGTGATCATCACCACTCGTGGTTCCCAGAAGATTAACCACGTGAGAGTTTTCAGGTAGAGAAGATAGAACTCGGATTTCGTTTTCGAGTTTGGAGTTGTCGTGAAGAGATTGAAGGCCTTGCGATGGCTTCTTTACGGCGACCAACCCGAAGCTGTTGTTTTCTTTGAATCGAACAAATCCTTTGTACACCATCCCATGGCTTCCTTTCCCTACGACCCTTCTGGGGTTGAAGTTTTCTGTTGCTTTCACAACCTCTTCATACTCAAACTCTTCCATGGTTTCGCTGTTCTTCTTTCGATGGAATATTTACTACAAAATGGAAAGAGGTACGAAAAGAAGAGAAAGAAACATGGAAGTGGAGATTGTTATAAAGTAATGTTCTTAAAACTGGTGTTAAGAATAAGATAATGTCTTGATGCATGATGAGCTTTTGGTAGAACCCAGGGAATAAAGGTGCTTTGGAGAGCTAAGAGAGAATCAAAATTAAGAAAAAATATGATCAGAGAATTATTGAGAAAAGGAAAAGTAAAAGAAAAAGCTAAAGAGTCTGTGACAGGATTCTGACGAAGGATACCACCATTTGCTGCTTATTGGGTCCCGTTTCTCAATTCTTTCCCTTCTTTATTTCAACTTTTTTTAACTTTTTTTCTCTCCCACTTTGCTCACTTCTTGTTATTTATCAGAGGAAAAAGCTTATGAAACATAAATCAGTTTAAATACTTAACTAATTATATATCCCAAAGCCTTACTTATATAGAGTTAAGGCAAGTAAGGCATCCAAGGAGAGATTTGGAGCGTGTAAAGCAAAAGGGATTATGCAAAACTCGTTTTTTTAAGAGATATTTATCATTTGAGAAATGATACCATGACACACTTTTACATTCATTTGACACAGAGTATAAGGGTAAAATAGTCTTAAAAGTGTAAAATTTTGTATTTTTTCAAGAAAGAAGAGAGTAAAAAGTAAGTAAGGATAGTGTGAAATGAATGTAAAAAATTTAGGTGTGTCAAAGAATCATTTTTCTTATCATTTATTGTGTCATATTATCCTGTCATATGTCACCTTCAAATATAAAAGCAACTGTCTATTTATGCAAAAATAACGAAACTATAACACATTTTTATATTTATTTGACAGAATACATAGGTAAAATAGTCATAAAAATGTAAATTTTTATATTTTTTCAAGAAAGAAGAAGATAAAAAGTAAGGTTAGTGTCAAATTAATGTAAAATATTTAATTGTATAAAAGAATTATTTTCTTCTGCAAAGTAGAAAAAGAAATTGTATCATAATACACTTTTACATTCATTTGACACATAATATAAGGATAAAATGATCATAAAAATGTAAAATTTTGTATTTTTTTTAAGAAAAAAATAAAGAAAAAGTAAGTAAAAGATAATGTTAAATGAATGTAAAAAATTTAAGTGTGCTAAAAGAATATTTTTCAATTAGAAAGGTTCAAACATCAAATACATTTTTTTAAGGTTTAATCCTTTACTACATCCCTATTTATGTACGAATTTCTCAATTGGGTCCTCGTTTTTTAAAGTGTATCAAAATGGTCCTTAATTTTGAAAATTGATATCAATTGAGTCCTTTCCGTTAAGTTGGCTGGACGGCGTTTTAAAAAAATTGATGAGTGGATGCTGAGATGACGAACGAACGCTCGTCCACCAGCGAACGCGCTCGTTCACCAGCGAACGAACGCTCGTCCACCAGCGAACGAACGATCGTCCAGTGTGGAACGAACGGTCGTCCAGCAGTAAGAGGTCGACGAGCGTTGGTTCGCTGGTGGACGAGCGTTGGTTCGCTGGTGGACGAGCGTTCGTTCGCTGGTGGACGAGCGTTCGTTCGTCATCACAGCATCCACTCATCAATTTTTTTAACGCCGTCCAGCCAACTTAACGGAAAGGACTCAATTGATATCAATTTTCAAAATTAAGGACCATTTTGATACACTTCAAAAAACGAGGACCCAAATTCGTACATAAATAGGGATGTAAAAAAGGATTAAAGCTTAATTTTATTTGAATTAACTGTCGAAAGGGATAGGAAATATAAATCGGTTATTTGTGGACAAAACGGGATGGTAAATTGTATTTACAACAAAAACACTTTGAGAACACTGCGAGCAGGATATTGGCAACACCAATAAAGATTGTAGCAATTTGGTTACCATTTTAATTGACTTCTTTTATCAGTTTTGTTTTATCCTAGGTAATTTATTTCCTTACATTTACTTTCTTGCATCTTTGACTTTCTAGTCTATTTATTTTCTCGTCATTTTACAATTTTGGCATTGTTTACATTGCAATATTTATTGTTCAAACATATATTATCTTTGTCTTCACATTATCATATGCGTTATTGAAAGCAAGTTAAGATTTCTAAGTGTTAAGATTCTAAGATTATGTAAGGCTGTCTGAAGTTCAATTTGTTGTAAGCAATGCAAGAATTGTTAATTAATATTGATAAAAAGGCAATACAATGAATTAGATATATTTATAAAATTGATTTAGGATATAAATAATTTACAAATAATTCTTTTATTGATCGTGGAATCCTAAATTAAATACTCTAACTTAGATTAAAAAATGAATTGTTCATTAGTCGCATTAGAAGAATCCAAAAGTCAAGTTTAGATAGTTCATTAAAATTATAAGAAGTGTAATTCTCAATAAACTTATTTTTTATCGGTATTATTAATTGTTAGTATTTGGAAATATAGGAAGAATTGAATCTAAAACCACTCGCACATTTTCTTCCAATTTTATCAATAAGCCAATCTTATAGCTCTAATATACTTTCACTTGAATAAATGTCAAAATTATTCTGATTGTATTTGTGCTCGTGTGATGAAATTGCATTCATATATCTCTAAGTATACCATTTAATTTGCATTCTCCAAAATAGGGGAACTTTTAGGGTTAAATTATGTGTTTGTCCCTTATTTTATAGAAAAATTTCTGATAAGTTTCTTTTTTTTATATATCTCAATTGGGTTTTTATTTCTTTTTTTTATATATCTCAATTCGGTTTTTATTTTAGAAATTTTGATGCAATAAGGTTTTTTTTATTCATAATGTATTAACATGTCAATATGTGTGTTTTTAATTTAAAAAAGTAATAAAAACTTATCATGTGTCAAGTTAGCATCTTGTCACATGACAATGAAAATGAAATGTGACAATTACATTACCACATGTCAATGTCATGCCAAATGTCATTGTCTTAATATCAATTTGGTCCTTAAATTTATTATTTTGATTCAATTCAGTTCATTTTTTTTAAAATTCAATAAATTCTTCTTTTTTCAAATTAATACCAAATTTAATTTTTATATAAATATTATATTAATATCTATATTAAAATTGATATTTTTATTAATGATATTTTTATTAAATATTTTTTATAAGATTAAAGTTATTTAAAATTAAATTTTATATTAAATTTATTTAAAATTAAATTTTATATTAAATTTATTTAAAATTTGTTTTCAAATTTATGTCCCATATAAACTAAAACTAAATTTGTAATTCTTTTAAATAAAAACATCTTAAAAGAATTGAAACGTAAAAAATCCTAAAATAATCTCTCTCGAATTTTCGCATCCCTGTTACCAATTTAAATAAATTTCCTGAAAATTAAAACAATACATTTTTTGAAAAAAACCTGAATTTGAACTATTTTTATACATTTTTCCTGTTTAAAAATACTTACGATGTAACATCCCAATAAATAGTAATTTACCATTAATCAGAACTAATCACATTTACAGAAATTACAGTGCAGTCTTAGTATTTACAACAGCTGCTCAAAATAAAAACCGAACGTACTAAAATTTACAGCGTTCAGAATCTACCACAAATAAAACGAGTCCTGGACGAACGTTCTGCAAAACTATACACCTAACGTCCCAAAATACTATACAGAAAGATTAACAACTGCAACTGGACGAGCGCTCTACTGCTCAGCTTTAACCTCAACTTCTACTAAGTTGGCATCCTCCAAATTTTCTTCTTCCAGCATTGTTTCAAGGGGTGCCTCACCATCTGCTCACATCCACAACGGATGATCATTGCATTGACAAGACGGACATACAAAAACAGTAGACAACACAAGGAAATTGCAAGGGTAAGCTTAGGTAATTTAATTCATACAATCAACATGTTTTAACATAGTAAATCAGTCATACATTTCATACAACAATAAATATATATCCAAGCATACAGTAACTCATTCAAACTCTCATAATTAAGGACGGTCCGGACTGTATGAAGCCATGTATCTACAGGCGTTCTTGCACCCGGGTGGTGTGGTAACTGGGATACACTCAACAGCTGCCACCCGAGGTTAACCCTATCAGTCCAAAGTACTCAATAGGACTAGGGCCTCCTGCCATTCCCACGCATGACCTACTCCCCTCTACATGAGGATGAGCACTCACGGAATATCAGGATGAACAGCCATCAGCAGCTTTACCATGGTCATACTACACTACTTCTCATATTCACATCATGGAGACGTTCCTCCTTGGAACGCTCATTCACAATCCAATCCAATAAATTTCATTCACAATATCATTCACACGTTATTAACCATTTCTCTTATTCAGATTTTCATTCTGTGTTCCACTCTCTTAATTTAAACAAAAGTTTTTCATTTAATAGATCAAGATGAATGTATTACAGTACACTGCAATCGCGTTTCTGAACAAAAGAAACGAACCATTATCCATTCACGAACGTTAAAACTAATGAGTAATTTAATTGAGATTGAGTCGAGAAGATCAGAGTAATACTTAGGAAAATTCTAAGTATAAAGAATTGAGGTTAAATCAAAAGGACAAACACATTTTCAAATATATTCAGAGAAATAATCAGAGCATTTTTAAATTCGGAAACGAACACTGCCAGTCAATGACCGAACGTCAATTAAGAATTTGGACGAACGCTAGTTACATTCGCTCACGACGCAATAATAAGGACGAGCGTTCAATTACAAAACCGAACACTGCTTAGGACGAACGCTAGGTAAATGACCGAGCACTAAAATAGAACGAACGCGCATTTGAACGAACGTTCGGTATCAGACCGAACGCTGACTAGGACGAACGCTCAATCTAAGACCGAGAGCTCATTTGGACGAACGCTCAGTCTAATACTAAGCGCTGCTTATGACGAACGCTGGTAACAAAACCGAGCGTTCTAAATACTCTTCAATTTATTTTAAATGGTTGGACACGCTAAGCTGAGCCGAACGCTCAAAACTAGCTCTTCACACAAATAACGCTCGTTCTCGATCAGAATCCTCTCCAAATGAAAGAATTCTTATTCTAAGTTATTTTCCAGGGAAACCGAACGGTATAAGACCGTACGATGACGAGCGTACAGTATCAATCAGAGAAGATAAGATTTCCAGATTTTCATTTTCAATAACTTCACAGTTTTCATACGATTTGTAACTTAAAATTTCATATTCACCATCAATATCATACATTACAGAATTCATATTATCATCTCATCAATACAGAATTTTTCCATTTTCTAGTTCAAACATATCATCGTCAATCATACAGTTCAAAACATTATCATTCCAAACCATTCAGAAATTCAATCATATTCCAAATCATGCATCTCATTCTCTGCATACAGTTCAAACAATATTCATAGTATACATCCAGTGCAACCATGCTCATTCACGCACACTTAAACGTCAATTATTTCATGCAGTACCGACATCCAATACATTTCATTGCTTTCATACAAATCAAACAAGTATTAAATTAAATTACTAAAGCTTCCCTTACCTGGTCTAGCAGTGCACTTCAAAATGCTTAGGGTTTCTCTCGTGCTCTCACGGCTTTCTATCCAGAATTTCACTCAACCACTTCCACTTAATCTAATACATCAAAATCATAACCAGATCAGACTTCTAACCCATGCATGCAACCAGAACTTTGGTTCGCATGAACTAAATGGACGAAGGTGCAGAGACGAGAACTTACCAGTTCAGTTCTCAGTTTTGTTCGGTTCAGAATAATGCTCACAGTGCAGAGAAGGTTCCTACGGTGTCTGAAATGAGATCGGAGGAGATGATGGTGAGTTATTTTAGAGAGAATATGAAAGAGTTCAGAGAGAATGCAGAGAAGATGGAAGGCCAGAATTTCTTGAGGAAGAAGAAGATTGCATGGAAGGAAGAGAAACGTTTTCAGAGAAATTGTTTTTCTCCCTCGTCAAACGGTTGTGCACTCACGTACTGCCACCTGATTTCCACTACAGCTTTTAGAAGCTTCCAACGTGACAGATGGCATTTAGTGCATGCAGAGATGAAGAAAGTGGATTTTGACGTGGCAATGGTGCATTTAAAAGCGTGATCAGAGAATGGATTTGTATATATTAATTAATCAGGGTTTCACATACGATATCCTTATATACACATTTTTTACTTCCTTTATATTTTATCAAATACTTTTAAAATATGTTCTTTTAAAGTAGGAAATATTGAAGAGAGAGTGTCATCGTTTAAAAATTCACATTTCAATTAAACTTTATTACATCATACTTTATTATTATTATTTTATTTTAGTTTATATTTCAAATAGTTATATATTTTTAAAATATATAAAATTTAATTATATATATATATATATATATATTAGACTTGGTTTAAAAATAACAATTTTATAATTTTAATTATAAATTTTTTAAACAATTTTATAAGAATTTATATTTTAAAATAATTTTAAACAAAATTAAATATAAAATATAAATTTAAATAAACTTTATTTTCTCAAAATTATTAAATAAAAACTTCAATTTTTGTAAAAATATCGAATATAATATTTATATTAAAATTAAATTTTTATCTCAACGAAAATGAAATTACTTAATTTAAAAAAAATTAATATAATTAAAATAAAAAATTCAAAAAATAAATTAATATTAAAACAATATATTTAACATGACATTAACACGTAATACCGACCACAATTAGGATTAAATCACACCATTATATATATGATACTAACTTATGACAAACTTTTATTTTAAAAAAAAAATTAAAAAAATCATAAAATTGACATATAACACAAATGTCAAATCAAGATGCATGAAAATAAAGAAAACTACATAAGATTTTCCTTAAAAAAATTATACGAAAAGTATAATTTAACCAACTTTTAACATCACTTCTAAAATTTGTGAGCAATTATGCATTTGCGGCTTTTACCCTCTTAATACTCTCAAGAAAAAAAAAAGTGGCATTTTTCATTGCTACTTTTAAAGCAGATTCAATATATTGAAAATAGTAAAAAAAAAACACATAGTTTATTTGGTGTCTCCATGAAATGAATTTGGGTGTTGCTCCCTCCACCACCACGTCTTTCTTCCTCCACCTCCCCAAATCATTCATTCTATTGTCTAGAACTTTCTTCAGGCTCCAATGAGCAGATTCAGCTCTGAAACAAAAAAAAAAATCTTCAACAAATACAAATAAATATTTATCTACAAAACAAATAAATAAAATAATATTACAACATACCTATTTGTGGTTGTGTTCCCTAAATGCATTACTTTGTTCGTCCAGAACTTTACAAAGTATGTGTTGTACGGAATAATCCAAGTCTGATTCACATATTCAAAGAACAAAGGCCATGAACTGCTTGCGTATTAAAAACCATTCACATACTCAACAAACAAGCTTTCATCAACACAATCCATCACATTTTCCCATGCATCCATCAACACTTCCCAAACCTCAGTAGAATGAACTAACATTTTGCTTTTAGCTTTAACATTTTTAAGGATGTGGAACCGACATAACATCTGATATGACTCAGGGAATACATTTGCTATGGCATTCATCAAAGCCAAGTCTCGGTCAGTGACAATGACTTTAGGACCATCCTCAGATGTTAAAAATAAACCTTTCAGCTTTTTCAAAGACCATGTGAAATTACTCTGTCTTTTAATAGACAAGAAAGCAAATGTTGCTGAGAAGGTTAACCCTGTAGACGTCATACCCACAATCTCAAGCAACGGAAGTCTATATCTATTTGTTTTATATGTGGAATCCATCATAAATACAACATTAAATGAGCTTAACAATTTGACCGCATCAGGATGTTTCCAAAACAAGTCAGTAACAACCTCTGAATCATCAGCACACCTACTCCAGTTAATGTACTTATCCCGATCCAACAACATCATAAGTTGTTGTAGTTCAGTTCTGGACCCTCTTAATGATCGTTTATACGCATGCCTTGTGTTGTAGATTTGTTTAATCGTTGTGACATTCCGATCATTATTTTGTTTGAGTGTTAATAAAATATTTGCAGGTGTAACTTTACTCTTTGTCATATCAACCAGTAATGACTTCTCACTCGTATTTAACCTGCCAGCATAAGGGTGACCAACTAAAGTTTCAGCCAACTCATGGTTGTGATGTCCACACATCACCTTCAACACCCATCCGACCCCATCTGAACATGGTTTACCCTTTAATCTAAATGGACATTCACATTTACGAGTGCCGTATACACTAGCCACTGCATCAGCTTTGTATTTCTTATATTTTCCCCCTCTTTCACATCCAAGTATGAAGAACGTTTTTCTTCCCCGTACACCAGTAGTTATGTCGGATCTTACTATTACCACAACAAATCCTAAATCATAAGTCATCCCTCTTACCCATTGAATTAAGTGCTCCCGTGAACGAAATATTTCATTTGTTGTAAATTTATTTGTTAAATCCCTCTCTACAACTTTGCTAATTGATGAAGACAAATCAGATTTCAAACTACAACCAATTTGAGAATCCATATGAAGATATTCATCCATTTTAAATAATAATCACCTATAAAATTATAATGAGCCTTATTAACATAATTAATAATTAATCAAACAAATATAAAAATATTAATATAATTAAATTATATATTTGATATAAATAAAGTAATAAGTAATTTTTTATATAATTATAAAATTGTTAAAAAATTAAAGATACAAAAATCATGTATAAAAAATATATATTTTACAAAATTATTACGTTTAAAAACTAATTATATATAACATCCAAAATTAAAAATTTAAATATAAACTAATATAAATATACATTATTAAAATACATTAAAAATATATTCAAAAATAATAAATCAAAATATTTAAATTAAATTATTAAAATATCTAATAAAGTAATAAAACAAACCCTAGAATAAAAGCGAAACCTTTAACGGATGACATCCTTCAACGGACCACAAACTCAATACACCACTTCACGCACTACACCACTCCACGCACGAGAGTAACACTGTACCACCACAAGAAGAAGATTGTTTGATAATTCTTTCTACTACCACCAACCTTTGCAACTTGTACTATCTCACACCAAAGAGAAGAATAAGATGTTAAAATAAAAGAAAAATATTTGGACTACATAAGTTATTATTAGTGAAATAGACTTCAATAAAATTACAAAATAATAACCCTAAAAACACTCAATGAACTTCCCATGCTGTTGTAGGATGTTTCTTCACGTGACATGGAAAACAAAGGCCTTTAAAAATCAGGCTCTTTATGGCAAACTAAGCAACTTCCCATCATCTTCCCGAGCATGAAAATTTTTGCAGAAACTAGGCTCTGATTTTTATAATTATGGAATCCAATTGTATCACAACTCTGTCTATAAACATCAGTGACATCTTGTTCCCTGTTGTTTCTTAGTTGTATTTCTACTGTCTCCACATGTACTTTAATTTCTCCTCTCCCTCAGACAACACCACATAAAAGAAACAAAAATGATTCTTTGACACGGTTAAAGCAAATGACATTCATTTGACACGCGGTGGGCCCCGAAAACTGTCAACATCATGAAGGATAGTTTGGTCATTTGCTGGTGCTGAGTTGGCTTGTAAAAAAGTAAATGAAACGTTGCGTTTCACTTGCTGGCTTAGGAAACGCGTGTGGGATTTCAAATTTCGAAGACGCTCGAGTTAACTTGTTGGCTTAGGATGTGTGGGATTTCAAATTTCAAATGTTCGAGCTAGGGTTAGGATTGAGAGAGAACGAGAGATAACGAGAGAACGAGAGAGATCGAGGGAGAAAACACAAACCCTACTCCATTGCTGCCACCGGAGGCTGGACGTGATAGGCAAAGTTCGTACCGGACGTGGTCGATGTGGAGCGCGGAAGGTTTGTCCCCTTTCTTATTTCTCCCCTTTGTACCGTTTGAATAATATAAAGTATGATACTGTTGTTCCTTTGTTTTCTTCTCATATTTTGTCTATCTTTGTTTTTATTTTTGGTATATTATCGGAAACCCTAGACTAAAGGGGGAAATGTCGTGAGAGATAAAATTCTGGATTGGGCAAACCTGTATGATTATTTACTGTCCTTAGTGTTTTTGGGCTTGGTTTGCTTATTTGCAAAAGGGAATATTGCAATAAATGGATAAAGTGTGAGATGATTAGAAGAAATGGAAAAAGGGTAGTGTCGATGGAGAGCTAGAGAGTGAACTGTCTTGGCGCCAATGCTGGAGCTACTTCCCATGAACTGATTGAAATCATTCCCCTTTTTGTTATAGTCCGAAAACTCCCTGTCCATGCTGCATTCGCTCCCTCTATGTTCCTTCATTATTTTCTGTTTGATGATATTTTTTTTGCGTTAGAAAAAGGGAAATATTGTCATGAGAGTTGAACATCAGTTTAAGGTGTCCTGAATTTTTCATACATTTGCTTCTGGCACCATTTTATTTTTAATTTATGTATTGTATATGTTATTTACCTGCATCCACTGTTTTTTACTCAGTGATAAATTTGCTTTGGAATCCATCACATATATTTTATTTCTATCACTACTAGGTTGCCCTTTCTTGGTCAGTTGTATTAGCATTTTGCATTGTGCCCTGTTTGCCCCTAGATATATAGCGTGATTATGTTGTTTGTGGTTTGTATATGGTGTTTGGCCACTGTTATTTATAACTCCTTGGATTTATGAATTTAAATATAGATTATTCTTTCATAGAGCTAAGTGCTTGATCAACACCAAAAGTTTGTTTCTCCATTTTTTCTGTTTCTAGTGTCCTTGTGGAATCAGCTCTTACGAAATTAATTGTTTTGCATGTATTACCCTATGACAATTGATGCAGGAGTTAGATTTTACAAATGTTGGTGAACTTGAAGATTGCATGATTACCCTATGACAAATGTATGTATTCCCTTCCACAGAGTATTTAATGCTTTCCTACTATCCACACAATCATTATTACCACTATTTTATTTTTTATCTTGTCTTTTTGTAGAATGTTTGATATAATTAGGTTAATAAATTGGTAGGTTGAAACGATATTTGATGAATGACAGACATGATTTTTAATTTTCTATCTTTTATGGCTTGAAGTCTAACTTGTTTATTTTATGGACATTCAGTACAAACCATAGAGATAGTTGGAAGAGTCATTATGGAGAAACAGGTTTGAATACACATGATGATTTATTATGTTTTTAAAATTAATTTGGTGAAATGCTTTGTCTGACTTATTCAATTGTATACTTTGATGTATAGGTTTATGTACGGCTTAGATGGTCATCACAATGCTGGATTGAAGGAGAACTTGCAAAGGCGATCTATGGCTGATATCGTGGCAGAAAATGAAGCTTTGGTTGCTATCATTGTTGACCAAGAGGCATCCATTGGGAAGCTGGAGAAAATGGTTGACAACCTGGCAATGGTTGTTGCACAAAAGCGGCAACAGTTTGATGATGTTACGAATTCAAATTCGAATAAAAAGTGTGACATGTCAGTTCATGAATTTGGGACAAGTAGTTCACAGGAACATTAAGAGGTAGAAGTATCATCTATTGGGAAGTCAAATTCAAAGAAAGAGTCAGAGATTGAAGGTGATCGTGTGGAGAAGTCCAATTCTGAGAATGTTTTTGATGTTACACCTGCTGTTGGAAAAAGTTTCATTGGAAATGGTTGTGATGTTTTAGGTCATGCAGAGATGGATACTGAAAAATCTGACATGTACACGCGTTTAAAAGCTCAACCTAGGAAGCGTGTTAGAAGTGTTCTTCTGAAAACCCCTTGGACAAGATTAGATAGGAAAACTCATAGGCGCATTGTATAGTTTATGAACTTGTTTATGTTACAATATTAGGTTGGAATGATAAATATTGTTACCAAACTGAAATGTTATTTTGAATTATGTTAACTGTTGTATTTTTTGATGAATAGAGGTTGAATATATGAAGCATTTGTAATTGTTATTGAGATGTTATTTTTCCTGGTTATTTTTCTGGAGGAGCGTCCAATTTTCTGGACGAGCGTCCAATTTTCTGGACGAGCGTCCACTTCTGGACGACCGTCTGAACGAGGGTCCTTCTGGATGAGCGTATGGACGAGCGTCCACATCTGGACGACCGTCGTTCTCGATGAGCGTCTGGACGACCGTCCATCTGGTCCAGCGTCTGCATGAGCGCTAGACGAGCGTCCATGTGCCACAACGGACGTATGGACGAGCGTCCACTAGCACATCCAGCGTCCATCTGGTCCAGCGTCTGCACCAGCGCTACACGAGGGTCCATTTGGCAGCGACGGACGTATGGACGAGCGTCTACTAGCACATCGACCGTCCATCTGGTCCAGCGTCTGCACGAGCGCTACAGGAGCGTTCATGTGCCAGCGACGGACGTATGGACGTATGTACGAGCGTCAACTAGCAGATCGAGCGTCCAACTCGTCCAGCGTCTGCACGAGCGCTACACGAGCGTCCATGTGGCAGTGTCGGACCTATGGACGAGCGTCCTCTACCAGATCGAGCGTCCACTTCATATTCTGTGGACGACCGTCCTCTTTTGCGTGCAGGGGGAGACGAGCGTCAGCTTCCTATGAAATGTTCGTGTGCTCGGTCAGCTGTACAGAACGAACGCTCGGTCACGTGTAGAGAGCGCACGTTGACTAAATGCATAGGCGCTGATTTGGTTACCATTAATTTTAGTGAAAATGGTCTCGTACTGTTCAAATTTTTATTATAATGCTGCGTTGATTTTTCAATCACTAATTTTGTCATTATAACAAACACAAACGCAAAGTAAAAACAATTCATTTCGAAATCCAACCACTATTCTTATTACAAACACATAGTGTACATTGTCAAATAACATTAGGTACATATTTCAACATCTTATACATGTCAAAATTGTCAAATAACATTAGGTACATATTTGAACATCTTATACATGTCAAAATTTGATAATTTCTTAGCAATCCTAGACAATGCCGTATAGATGTAGGGCTTCCATTCTGCTAATGTTCTCCTTGTCCAGGATCCAGTCACACACATATTTCTTTCTAATCCCAAGCAGCTCCTCCTGAAACCAACATTTTCCACATTAGAAACCAGGACATACCCCTCGCCCCGGTTCACTTTCTCTGGTTTGTTTTCAATTCACTGAGCCAATGCACAGACGCCACGTGGCCGTTGTCAAAACTGTGTCAAAGTTTTGTTGTCCAGATAACATTTTCCTTTACTGAATATGTTATGTACAACAATACAAGTGTTCAACTTCAATTTCAATGTCAAATAATTTTCGTACAGTTAGTGGTTATCTGTTAAGTTTTATATGGTTATTTGCTCAATAACTTTTGTTGACTGCAAGTTCTGCTAATTTAGTTAATAGCTTATGTACACAAAATGGACATTGGTGATACTAGTGCATAACTAATCCTTCATTATACATAGTAAACAACTTAAAAAACCATAGAACAAAACTTGTTTCATATTCTATCATATTCCAGCAACATCATTACAAGTTATATCCTACTTCATGACTTCTTCATTTGCTATAGCATTCCACAGTTCTTCATTACTGTACTTCTATGCACATTTCCTTCATGTAATACCCAATCACACACCGTTTGTTGTCGAATAAGTTGTAACTGCTCCTGCATTGATATTACAGTAGTGAAATATTATAATGTTATCACATAGTACTTCTACACAACAACTTTCGGGTATTTGAACTTACAATGTTATCAATTTTTGCACGAGGTCGAAAGCATTGCAAGTCTCCTCTGGTTAAGATGTTGTTAGACACCTCCACAAGCGCTCTATATACAAAACAAATTCCTCATAAATTTCAATCATAAAGTGGAATCGTGATATTAAAATTAATAAATTGGTTAAATACAGTGTATCAAACTAATGCATGCATAAAGTGGAATCGTGATATTAAAATTTGAACATTGACCACTTACTGTACCAAAAAATACAATGTATCTAACTAATGCATGCATAACTAACCATAACACCACTTATTGCACTTTAAAATGTGGACATTGATATTGTATATAAAAACTGCTACAGATGTACAAAAACCGATTTACAAATAACCACATCCGACTAACAAGATAACCAGCTAATGCAGGGAGAATATTGCAATCTCATTTCGTTTGGGAGTGGAAGAAAAGGTTGCCCTGCAAGCTCACTGGCTTAGCAGGTTGTGAAGGGTCTCGTTGTTTCTAAGGCTCTCATTGTCTCATTGAATATAAAAAACTTCTACGGCAGTACAAAACCAGATTTACAAATAACCACATACGATTAACAACATAACCACTTCCTGCAGCTCGTTACTCAACTCATGCATGCATAAAGGGTCTTAAAAACCAACCTCAGTCAACGACATAGCGACAAAAACAAACTCAAAAGTCTAAAAAACCACCTCCCCAATTTTAAACCGACCCCGTATCACGCCTACACCCTAGGGTCAAAATGAAACTCAAAAGACTCAACCTTTTTACTACTCTGCTTCCTGTCGCACCACACATAAAGCTCCTACATAAAACACGTTACCAGCAAAGCAACCCCAACCCCACCTCCAACATAGAACACATCACCAACAAACCAACCCCACCTCCAACATAGAACACATCACCAACAAACCAACCCCACCTCCCATCAACCCAAAAATCAGAGATTGGTCCCCCACAACCCCACATCAATAAACCGATGTACAAAAAAATTACATTGCGACAAAAACTACACAAATCTGTACCGTAAATAGAAAATAAAAAATCAAAAACCTGTACCGTAAAATCCGAACACCAAACGCGCGACACAAATCCAGTTTCTTGATGGAAACGCGCGACACAAATCCGAAGACCAAACCTTCAAACTCAAATGGGGATTTCGAGTTTGAAAACTCAAATGGGGATTTCGAATCTGAAACTCAAATGGGGATTTCAAATCTCAAAACACAAACCCTAGGTGTTTTTCCACTTTTACCCTCCATCACTTTGCAATTTTTTTTTAAAAAAGCTGACGTGGACCGTGTCAAATGAGTGTAAGTGACACGTAGGCGTGTCACCGTATTACTACTCTTCCTTCAATTAGCAGACAAAAAAATACTTACTTAAGAATTTTATATGGTTTAGATGAAAGGTCCATGTCAAACCAACACATCTTGCCCTCTTTGTTACCCACAATTAAATTATCACCTGCATGGAATACATACGACAAACAATTATGATGAGTAACATTCTGCATTTTATGAGTAGAAGAGGAAGTGATTACAATATAATTCTATGACAACAATAATCATACCTCCAGGATGAACTGCAATAGACGAGGCTTCACGAAGCCCAGTATCAAGCTTTTTTATGACCTTAGTTTTTAATAAATCATACACACGAACGTTCTTTTTCGTACAAACAAAGAAGATGGAACGGGATGGATGGAAGGTTGACCTAACAGCAAGTCCATGTAATTTGAAAGGAAGTTTTTGCGTAAGCTTCTTGGATAACTGGTGTATCAAAACTGCTCTGGACTCACGTAAAGAAATTGTCAAGGAAAAAACCAACCAACCCCTTAGTTTAATATATTTATATCCCTCTAAATTTCATATAATTCAGTCAGAAAACAATTCAGCTAAAAATTTGGTAATCAAGAACTAGTTCAATACGATTTGTTTTCAGTAAATTCCATAGGTAAAGAAACCACATTCTAAACACAGCCATTAATGATGCATGGCATGCAACAGGAGGAATAACACGACAAATAGCAGCTCAAGGCCAAAAGGTTATGTTTATTCTAATTGAAGTTAAAAGCCAGCCATGCCTAGTGCTGTGTTGAACAAAATAAGATTCCCTTGCCATCCAGATATGTTGCACTAATATTTGTGCAATGAAAGCACGTGCACATTTATTTGCATACACCCAACAATAACAAAAGTCAATAATATACCAAAAAATATAAAGGAAAAAAATCATAAACAATCATCACCAGAGACATGTAGTGTTGAGCAATAAACCAATGAATAATTAGGTATGCATAAATTGATCAGAAGAAACACTTAAAAAGGATATCTGTTGGCATCACTGTTGAAAAGTAGTCACCTTTCCGGTGCCATTCTACAGCAGTAACTGTCTGCAAAAACAAATCTACAAATGTTTAATTGAACAACTACAGAAATTCAATCAACAAGTGAACCAAGATGGAAATGGAAACAAATGTGAAAACACCTTGAAGTGCCTTAACCTTGAACCCATATGTTTGTCATCTTTAAGCCAGCTTACACTAGGTGCTTTATCACCTGCAAACTCGGGCATGATTAGAAAAAAAAACAAAACCACGATTCTGGGACATAAAATCTCATAAGCATTGATATAAATAACAAATCAACATTCACCCAAGTGACCAGTTAGGTTTAAACTTTAAGCCGATCCCCCTTCCAATAAAAAGCTCAGTTGGGGTTCATAGGCCAACTTGAGAGTTTGGATCTCTTGGAGCCTTCTATTGAATGTTTAGATCAAAACCAAAGTGACAAAAGCACTGACCAGAGTCATCTGATGCTGTTGAAGAGTCAATCCAGAGAAGCTCCTTAATCTGGTTCTGCAATTCTTCATCCCCCAAACCAGTGTTCAGTAGAAGTACATCTTGTCCCCTAAAACCAAAGATTTACCATTGATTTATTTTCACAATCAAACCATATATAAACATTAAGAATTTTATAGAACAAAAGGTATATGACTCTTAATAGCCAATAAAATCAGACTTACGCAGAAACAGCTAGAATATGCATATCAGGCAGAGGATTCCAGGAAACACAGCTGACAGCTTCACCAACTTCCCACCGCCTAAGACATCTGCCAGTTTCAACCTCCCAGACACGGACAGTTCCATCACTTGAACCTGAGCAGATAGCAGAAAAGTTAGAGACCCATCTCCATCCTTCCTAAATTGAAACAGCAATATATGTCATCAATATTCATACCTGAAGCTTCAATGGAAATTGATGTAACAGCATCTTCATGGCCTTTATACTCAATATAGCATGTTATGGGATAAGGCTTAAGCTCCTTTCGACTCGGAAGCTTTGGCTTTAAAGATTCAGGATCAATATTAAGCTAGAACACGGAAAGAAAAGAAAAAGTGAACAAATTATACCAATTATAGTATACACACATTCGCACCAAAAATCAAATCAGTAAACTAGTTCTCTGACAGATATTTCACTCACACGCTTTTTCCGAACTCGAGGGCACAAGTACAGATCCAAACAACGTTCAAAGGATTCTTTCATAGCATTCTCATATGAAGGGATGCTCCTCATAGACGTAAACCTGACCAAGTAACATTTATTAGCCCGACACTACAGAAAGAAGGGAGTAAAAACGTTTGCCCTGAAACAAAGTACCTTTTTGGAATAAACTTAGGACGGTCTTCCTCAAACATCAATTGATAAGAATTTATCTCCTCTTGAGTTGGAATGTACTCTAAAGGAGGATTATAAGATTCATCATGGCCTACAAAATGAAATTATGTTATCAATCACCAAGGTACACCAAAATCAGAAGCAAAAACAAATATTATCTATTAGTAGATTTTGGCTCTCCAAAATGTAAGTCGCGGTTAATACCAGGTAATTTCTGCTTAGGGGCAGGAATGTAAGCCAAATGATTTGATTTTTCTGTCGAACCAGAATCATCTCCCCACAAGAGATATGGACCATCTTCCTCTTTTGGTTTGTCAAAAGTAATTGTTCCCTTGCTCTAACATATTGTACAACCTGTAGAATCACGGAAGTTTAAAAGTGATAAGAAAAATCAATTTGTTTCCAATGTCCTCCTGAACATCTCCACATTAGTAAACAAAGGAATGGTTACCTTTTTAGCTTCCCACTTTGAAGGAATAAACCTCCTTTTTGGTTCAGGAGCATTAGACAATGGATGCTTGGCATCTTCCCATTTATACCAGTCAACATAATCCTGAATATTACATAGGAGAGATGAAATTTAGGAAGAAAACTGTGCACACTAATTATATTTAAAATTGTACTCAAAATCCCTAAAAATTAAAATAAGATGGAAACTAAACACATACCGGATAAGGATCAAAGTCAGAATGTGGTGCCTGGTTCTTGAGCAGTCTACGGACAAGTTTGATTTCATCTTTTGTCAGCTCAACTACCTCATCATTGTACTCATCATAGATTTTCCGCCTTCAATGTTTAAGAATGTAGACAGATCAAATATGTTTCTAGAAGGACAGTAACATTAACAAACTATAAAATAATATTCCCCCACAGATGTACGTGCTATACTTATAACAAGAGAAAAGGAAACCAATAAGAAATAATTTCATAATAGGACTCGTGCAAAAACAAGCTATTTTGCCCTTGTAACCCAACCACAAAATACCATGGTCATACTTATCTTGTAATCCATGGCTGATGGAAAAGTTCAAAACCAAGTGGCTAATATATAAAAGATGAAAAAATTAAACCCATAAATTTCAAGTTCTTAGACTATATGTCCTGGTATTTCCATCAGAACATGTAGGATTCTACCAATTTTTCCACTATTAGACTTTGGTAAAAATATTTAGTGTGCATTTGGTTGAACCCATTTTGAATAAATGATTGACTATTTTCCCCAGCTTCCTATAATAGTTCTTCACTGTTTATTTATTGAAAATTACCCAATTTACCTTCTTTAATGTATTGTAATCTGTTCTGCTTAGGGGCATAGGGTGCCTTTTACTTCCTTTTTTTTATTCAATTCTGTTTACTTTTATTTTTGAAGTAATTGATTTTAAAATTAAATAAATACTCGTGATAAAAAAATTATTTACACCACAAAAAAACAAAAAACAACTCACTCTTTTTTATCAAAAATATTTATAATTCAATAATATTTGTATTTGAATCATTATTATAATAATAATTCTTTTATTATAAAAAATAGACACGTACACATGTATTTTGTAACATCCCAATAAATAGTAATTACCATTAATCAGAACTAATCACATTTACAGAATATACAGTGCAGTCTTAATATTTCCAACAGCTGCTCAAAATAAAAACCGAACGTACAGCAATTTACAGCGTTCAGAATTCATCTAAAATATACAACCAATTCTGGACGAACGTTCTGCGGAACTATACACCTAACGTCCCAAAATACTATACAGAAAGACTAACTACTACTACAGGACGAGCCTCTACTGCTCAGCTTTAACTTCAACTTCTACCAAGTTGGCATCCTCCAAATTTTCTTCTTCCAGCATTGCTTCAAGGGGTGCCTCACCATCTGCTCACATCCACAACGGATGATCATTGCATTGACAAGACGGGCATACAAAAACAGTAGACAACACAAGGAAATTGCAAGGGTAAGCTTAGGTAATTTAATTCATACAACCAACATAAAATTTAACATATGAAATAAATCTTACAAATCATATAATCAGTGCATACACATATAGAATCAATCATCCAACTCTCATAATTAAAGACTGTCCGGACTGTATGAAGCCATGTATCTACAGGCGTTCTTGCACCCGGGTGGTGTAGTAACTGGGATACCCTCAACAGCTGCCACCCGAGGTTAACCTTTATCAGTCCAAAGTACTCAGTAGGACTAGGCCTCCTGCCATTCCCACGCATGACCTACTCCCCTCTACATGAGGATGAGCACTCACGGAATATCAGGATGAACAGCCATCAGCAGCTTTACCATGGTCATACTACACTACTTCTCATATTCACATCATGGAGACGTTCCTCCTTGGAACGCTCATTCACAATCCAATCCAATAAAATTCATTCACAATATCATTCGCACATTATTAACCATTTCTCTTATTCAGATTTTCATTCTGTGTTCCACTCTCTTAATTTAAACAAAAGTTTATCATTTATTAGATCAAAATGAATGTATTACAGTACACTGCAATCGCGTTTCTGAACAAAAGAAACGAACCATTATCCATTCACGGACGTTAAGACAAATGAATAATTTAATTGAAATTGAGTCTAGAAGATCTGAGTAATACTTAGGAAAATTCTAAGTATAAAGACTTGAGGTTAAATCAAAAGGACAAACACATTTTAAATATATTCAAAGAATAATCAGGGCATTATTAAATTCGGAAACGAACACTGCCAGTCAATGACCGAACGTTAATTCAGAGTTTGGACGAACACTAGTTACGTTCGCTCACGAAGCAATGATAAGGACGAGCGTTCAGTATAAACCGAACCCTCCTTAGGACGAACGCTAGGTCAATGACCGAGCACCAAAATAGAACGAACGTACATTTATCACGGACGTGCATTTATAACGGACGTTCGGTATTGGACCGAACGCTAACTTAGGACGAACGCTCAATCTAAGACCGAGAGCTCATTTGGACGAACGCTCAGTATAATACTAAGCGCTACCTATGACGAACGCTGGTAAACAAAACCGAGCGTTCTTAATACACTTCAATTTATTTTCAATCGTTGGACACGCTAGGCTGAGCCGAACGCTCAGACCTAACTACTCACACAATTAGCGCTCGTTCTCAATCAAAATCCTTTCCAAATGAAAGAATTCTTATTCTAAGTTATTTTCCAGGGAAACCGAACGGTATAAGACCGTTCGATGACGAGCGCACATTATCGAACAGAGAAGATGATATTTCCAGATTTTTCATCCACAATAACTTTACAGTTTTCATACGATTTGTAACTTATAATTTCTCTCCACCATAAATCTCATACATTACAGAATTCATATTATCATCCCAAACCATACAGAAATTCAATCATATTCCAAATCATACATTTCATTCTCTGCATACAGTTCAAACAATATTCATCATATACATCCAGTGCAACCATGCTCAATCATAACATACTTAATCATCAAACGTTTCATGCAGTGCAGACATCCAGTACAATTCATTGCTTTCATACACATCAAACAAGTATTAAATTAAATTACTAAAGCTTCCCTTACCTGGTCTAACAGTGCACTTCCAAATGCTTAGGGTTTCTCTCGTGCTCTCACGGCTTTCTATCCAGAAATTCACTCAACCACTTCCACTTAATCTAATACACCAAAATCATAAACATATCAGACTTCTAACCCATGCATGCAACCAGAACTTTGGTTCGCATGAACTAAATGGACGAAGGTGCAGAGACGAGAACTTACCAGTTCAGTTCTCAGTTTTGTTCGGTTCAGAATGATGCTCACGGTGCAGAGAAGGTTCCTACGGTGTCTGAAATGAGATCGGAGGAGATGAGGGTGAGTTATTTTAGAGAGAATATGAAAGAGTTCAGAGAGAATGCAGAGAAGATGGAAGGCCAGAGTTTCTTGAGGAAGAAGAAGATTGCATGGAAGGAAGAGAAATGTTTTCAGAGAAATTGTTTTTCTCTCCCTCGTCAAACGATTGTGCACTCACGTACTGCCACCTGGTTTCCACTACAGCTTTTAGAAGCTTCCCACGTGACAGATGGCATTCAGTGCATGCAGAGAGGAAGAGAGTGGATTTTGACGTGGCACGGTGCATTTAAAAGTGTGATCAGAGGATGGATTTGTATATATTAATTAATCAGGGTTTCACATATTTCTAATCTATAAAAGACATACGTGTTTAATATTTTTGTTAAACTTCTAATTACAATTTAAAATAAAAAATATATATCTAAATAGTAAAAAGTGGTTACCTTTTTTAATAATGTAACTACAATTATTAATTTATTTTCATATATATATTGAGATAGAAATAAGAAAAACAAAGACAGACTTAGTTATCTCGTATTTATTTATTTATTTCGTTTTTTATTTTATTATTTCATTTTTATAATTATTTTTTATTTAATAAATTATTAATGATCAACTTAATTTAAAGTATTAATTATTTTTAATACTAAGATTTCATTTTTAATTTTAACCTTTTATGGTTTTTAATTACTTTATCCATAATAAAATTAAATTTAGAAAAAAATATATTTTAGTTTTATGTCTTAAAAATAGTATTTAAAAAAAACATTATAGATATATTGGGAATATAAATTATTTATACTATCATATAGAGAACTGTCATGTAATAATTTTTTTTTGCAAAAACAATGTCAATAAAAAAGTTGTATTTATCATTTTTATATTTAATTATTATATAAATATTTTTATTGTTGAATATTTCTCATATTTTTATTATGTAAAAATTAAAATAATGTTGTATAATACAAAAAATTAACATAAATCATATATATGGACGAACGCTATTTAGATTTATGGACGAACGCTATTTCAATTCAGGACGAACGCTATTACCGTTCGTTGATAATTAAGGAAGGAACGAACGTTCGGTATATGACCGAGCGTTCTTTTACCACATACGCATTTGGACGAGCGTTCGGTATAAGACCGAGCGCTACTTAGGACGTACGCTTTTGAGTCTAAACTTATTCGCTGATTCAAAATCATAGAAATTTGGAATTTTCATAAGATGGGATACTTAAAGTTCATGCTTTAACAATTTGACTAAGTGTACAATGGTAGATTTTCAAGCTTCTCAATTCCTCACACAACACTCATGAGATCTACGTTTGGCCGAACGCTCAAACGTAAATTATGTATAAGAGGGCGTTCGTCCTCAAAGGGAAATCCTTTCCAAATGAAAGGGTTCGACTATTTCAAGGAATTTGCTATGAATACCGAACGGTCAATGACCGTATCGATAACGAACGTTTATTTTCATAGACTTAAATAATCAAACTCATCTTACAGTATACAAAATTTTCCAGTATAAGCTTTCATACATCAATTTACTCAAATCATAGTACAAATCCATACATTTTCACACATCATCTCATCATACAACTCATTTTCCAATTAAATCAAACCATAGAACATTGCATCATTTTCATACATCATTTCAGAATCATTTTCATATACTAACAGTCCAATATCATGAATCATATTTCAAGCATCACATAAACGCACATGCAGTACAGAAAATCACATGAATTAAATCTAATAAGCTTCCCTTACCCGGATTAAGCAGTGTGCGTTCGTTCTTCAGAAAGAAAACCAGTTTTCAGTAAAATCTCTTCTACCCTTAACGCTCAACCCGAAACTCCTCAAGCTAAAATTACAGAAAACCAATATTGGTTCAGAGAAGGTGCATGCAATTCAGAATGAGGCTTGCATGTTGAGAAGGAAGAACAGTTGAGAACGTGGAACTTACCCGTTTTCAGAATCAAAAACCGTTCGGTTCAAAACGTAGATTATGACTCCTGGATGGCTTCCACGGTGCCTGAATTTTGATCGGAGTAAGGAATGGTGAGTTGCAGAAGAGAGAAGAAGAAAGGTTTTTAGAGAGATGGAGGAGAAAGTTTGAAAATCTGAGTGTTGGGAGAAAGAAGGTGCGTGCAGGAAACAGAAATGATTTTTCCAGAAAATACTTTTGCTTCATCCACGTCCAAACGGACGAACGTTCCCCTGCCGACACCTGTGCTCCCAATCCTGACTTCCGAACTTTCTACTGCCACACGTGGCTTTGGATGCATGGTTTCCTGAGTGGAATTTTAGTGCACTGAATTACGTGGCATGGTGCATTGATGGAAGCAGAGAGGTGAATCATCAATGAATTAATGAGACGTGACAATATAATTCTTCACTTTTTCCTTTTTTTTACATTTTTAATGTATATATTTTATATTCTTATTTTATTTTTAAATTATGTTTTAAATTTATAATGAAATATATAAATAGTTTTATCTTATATTCTTATTTTACCTTTAATTATGTTTTAAATAAAACAGTAGATAATTTTTAACATTGATGAAGGGTGCCTTTTACTTCCTTTTTTTATGCAATTCTGTTTACTTTTATTTTTGAAGTAATTGATTTTTAAATTAAATAAATACTCGTGATAAAAAAATTATTTACACCACAAAAAAATAAAAAACAACTGTAACATCCCAATAAATAGTAATTACCATAAATTAGAACTAATCACATTTAAAGAATGAACAGTGCAGTCTTAATTACAACAGCTATTAAAAGCCGAACGTACAAAAGTAGACAGGGTTCGGAAATTTCCACAATACTACCAAGTTCTGGACGAACGGTTTTACAAAACCAAATAACCGAACGTCCCAAAAAGCTACACAGATATACTAAAGACTACAACTTTAACGAGCGCTCTATGGCTCGGCCTTAACCTCTACTTCGACCAGATTGGCGTCCTCCAAATTTTCTTCTTCCAGCGTTTCTTCAAGCAGCGCCTCTCCGTCTGCTCACATCCACAACGGATGATCATTGCATTGACAAGACGGACGTACATAACCAGTAGACAACACAAGGAATTGCAAGAGTAAGCTTAGGTAATTTAATTCATGTAACCAACATACACTTTAACATAAGCAATCAACATACAATTTATCACATGAAAATCAAAGTACAAGACATACAACAATATATCATCATACAATTAATCATCCAACTCTCACAAGATCGACCGTCCGGACTGTATGAATCCATGTATCTACAGGCGTTCGTGCACCCGGGTGATGTGATAACTGTAAACACTCAAACAACTGCCACCCGAGGTTAACCCTATCAGTCCAAAGTACTCAGTAGGACTAGGGCCTCCTGCCATTCCCACGCATGACCTACTCCCCTCTACATGAGGACGAGCACTCACGGAATATCAGGATGAACAGCCATCAGCAGCTTTACCATGGTCATACTACATAACTTATCATATTCAGATCATAGAGACGTTCCTCCTTGGAACGCTCGTTCAAATTCCATAATCATAGTTTCATCCATTTCAATGTTCACCCATTATAATATTTCCTCTAAATCAAATTTCATTCTTATTTTCACTTACATAAAATGACGAGCGTTCATCCTTTTCAGAATAAGGACGAACGTTATTACAGTACAGAGAAATCCTCGTTTCTGAACAAAAGAAACGAACTCCAGTCCTCTGACGGACGTTACGAATACTTAAATCATTTTAAGGAACTGACTATAGAAGTTCTGAATAATACTTAGAAAAATTTAAGTATAAAGACTTTAGGTTGAATCAAATGGATAGATACAATATAAAATTATTTAGATAAATAAACAGAGTGTGATTTAATTCAGGAACGAACACCGCCAGTCAATGACCGAACGTCAGCTAATAAATTTGGACGAACGCTATTTACGTTCGCTCACGAGTCAATGATAAGGACGAGCGTTCAGTATAAAACCGAACACTAATTGGGACGAACGTTAGGTAGATGACCGAGCACTAATTAGAACGAACGCTCGGTATAAGACCGAGAGCCCATTTGGACGAACGCTCAGTATAATTCTAAGCGCTACCTATAACGAACGCCGAATTATGAAACCGAGCGTTACCAATATAACTTCAATTTATTTCAATCGTTGGACACCACTAAGCTGAGCCGAACGCTCAAACCTAGCCTTTCACAAGAAGACGCTCGTTCTTAAGCAGAATCCTTTCCAAATGAAAGAATTCCTATTCTAAGTCATTTTCAGGGGAAACCGAACGGTATAAGACCGTTCGATGACGAGCGTGCATTATCAAGCAAAGACTATGATATTTTCCAGATTTTTCATACACAATAACTTCCCAGTTTTCATACGATTCATATCTTAATATTTATCTCCACCATAAATTTCATACATTACAGAATTCATATTATCAGATCATACCTTACAGAAATTATTCATTTTCCAATTCATACGTTTCATCATAAACATACAGTTCAAACAATATCACTCAAATACATCCAGTACAACCATGCTCGTTCATACATACTTAAACTTCATACATTTCATACATCCAGTAACTTCATGCTTTCACACACGTCATACAAGTATCAATTAAATTACTAAAGCTTCCCTTACCTGGTCTAGCAGTGAACGCCCTAAGCGAGTGCCTTTTTAACTTGTACAAATATGGTTTCTCTACCCTCAATGTAACACCCCTTATCAGGGTGCCACTAGAAAATAACGAAATCAAAACTTTTACGCCAATTTTTTTTTTTCAATTAACATCGCGGAAATAAACCATCAAAAGTTTAAGCGTCTTACAACATAAAGTTTAAGCGTCTTACAACATAAAGTTAAAACCTTACAAATATCAAATTCAATATTAAAAAAACATAAAATTACTTAAAACATGATAAATCCCCCATACTCATTCCCATAACTCTCGTCGTGCTACTTCATCTCTGCCTCATCTGCAACGCCATCTACTCCCGTACAAGTACGGTCATCGTAGGTGGAAACCACAACCACAACATTTCAGGGTGAGTAACGAGGAACCTAACATAGCATATAATTTAAATATCAAAATATCATAACTTATATTATCCTAGTCACAACCTTACAATACAACACAATATTCAACTCGTAACTCAGACCATCACCACTCAGACTATCAAGATCATAATATTACAATACATCACAATATTAAGCTCACAACTCAATCATTTACTCAAGCTTCTGTTGTTTCCTTGAATTTTGTCGTATCAAACCTGTTTCGCAAAACAGGGCGATTCGAGCCGTCCTCCATCGCAACTTCAGACCTATCTCCCCGACCTCTCAAGGAATTACGAGTAAAAACTTCGGTTAGGCGCACCCACCGAGCACTATACTCACACGAGCCGAAGTCATTGGGCGAGACATTCAACCCCCTCTAGTCCCCGCGCACGAGGAAAGGGTGACACTCGAATCTCAGTCTCCGCAGAGACTCAACACACTATCGTATCGCAATACGAACACCATCGATTCGACAAGAATTCTAAGGAAATGACAGAACGCTTGCTCTCACAGTTTCACCATCACACTCGAACCTCAATCTCTTTCAGTCCTCTCATTCTCATAATTCATTCTTTCCTCTTCCAACAATGGAAGAGAATTCTCAATACCCTCTTACCCACACTCTTGGCCAAAGAGTGTAGATAAGTATTCCCAACGAGTAAAAATTGAATGCTGTCCACACTGACCTTTGCTTGTTATTTTACTCATAATTCTCTGTACATAACTTCAAATGAGTTCATTTCTTTTTTATTGGAAACTAGACTCAAATATCTTTCTTTGGACATATAAATCTAAATTTTTGGACTACAGATCTAGCTGCAGTGAAATTATTAAAAAACTGAAACTTTCACCACGCTCTGGTCTTCTCAGTTTTAACCTTTGCTGACTGTTTTACTCATAAATCTCTCTACCAAACTCCAATTAAGTTGATTCTTGCTTTGTTGGAAACTAGACTCAAATATCTTTCCTTGGACATATAAATCTAAATTTTTGGACTACAGGGCTAGCTGCAGTAGAATTATTAAAAAGCGAAAACTTTCACCACGCTCTGGTCCTCTCAGTTTTAACCTTTGCTGACTGTTTTACTCATAAATCTCTCTACCAAACTCCAATTAAGTTGGTTCTTGCTTTGTTGGAAACTAGACTCAAATATCTTTCCTTGGACATATAAATCTAAATTTTTGGACTACAGGGTTAGCTGCAGTAACATCATTAAAACTCGGAAACATTAATCACGCTCAGGTATGTTCAGCTTTGACCTTTGATGACTCTTTTGCTCATTACTCTCTCTACCGAACTCCAATTGAGTTGATTCTTGATTTCCTGGAAACTAGACTCAAATATCTTTCTTTGGACATATAAATCTAAATTTTTGGACTACAGGGCTAGCTGCAGTAAAATCATTAAAACTCGGAAACATTAATCACGCTCAGGTATGTTCAGCTTTGACCTTTGATGACTCTTTTGCTCATTACTCTCTCTACCAAACTCCAATTGAGTTGATTCTTGATTTCCTGGAAACTAGACTCAAATATCTTTCTTTGGACATATAAATCTAAATTTTTGGACTACAGGACTAGCTGCAGTAAAATCATTAAAACTCGGAAACATTAATCACGCTCAGGTATGTTCAGCTTTGACCTTTGATGACTCTTTTGCTCATTACTCTCTCTACCGAACTCCAATTGAGTTGATTCTTGATTTCCTGGAAACTAGACTCAAATATCTTTCTTTGGACATATAAATCTAAATTTTTGGACTACAGATCTAGCTGCAGTAAAATCATTAAAAGCGGAAAAGTTCACCACTCTCTGGTCTTCTCAGTTTTGACCTTTGCTTACTGTTTTGCTCATTACTCTCTCTACCAAACTCAAATTGAGTTGATTCTTTCTTTGTTGGAAACTAGACTCAATTATCTTTAATTTGACTACTCACAAGACTAATTTGGATATCGGGAAGGGTCTCAAATAAATCTGGGAACAATCGCAACAGTTCAGTTTTAGATTCTGCGTTTTATATCCAAAACTCATGATATACTCAAAACTCATAAAACTCACAACCAAGAAGAAAACACATGCTTCAACATGTTAAATTTAATCTCAACACACAAGGAAGAAAGCATGAAACAACTTTATATGGTTACCTTCTACCCATCATACACTATGTTATATCCCAAGTTAAACCTCCTTACCTCTTGAAGACCTCCTTGTGACACCTTGAATCCTTCACTACAAATCTAGGCAGCACCTTGCTCCAAAGACCTCTAGAAAACTCTCTCACGGACCACTTTCTTCTTTGTAATTCAGCACCTAAGTCCAAGTGCAGATCCCACCCCTTTCTCTTATTCAAATCTGCCCCAAGGGACAACCATGGCCCTTCACTCCAAAAAGAATCACTCATAATTGAAAAAGAGGATCATCCCATGCTCTTCTCTGGCCCAAAGGACCGAAATGTTGGATCTGGAACAGATTCCCCAACTTTCCACGTAAGTCCCACGTGTTTTAGATCCAAAACGCGAAAACTGACAACTCTCGCGCCGGGCGCCCCACAGAAAACGGCGCCGGGCGCCATCCACCCAGACAGCACATCTGTTACAACTTTGACAGTTCGGTTGAACCCCTTACCGAAGTCGAAAATACGCGTATGAGTACTCAAATCGAAGCTCTTTGAGTCTACTATCCAATAAAAGAAGAATCAGCTAAATTCATATTTTCTACAAAAAGTTATAATTAAAATAGTAAACCATCTCAAGTCTGACAGCACTTTATTTTTACATTATAACTTAAACTTTTTACAACTAGGTAAGTTCATGAGGTTTTAGGGTCTTACACTCAACGTGCTTCTCAAGTGCTTCACTAAATCTATCCACAAGAAACGTAGAAGAACTTAGCTTATACTCTAACATGCAGCTGTACCAGGGTCCGCATGTAACCCAGAAAAGGGCGTTTAGAGTTGGAGAACTTACCGGTCACAGAACTCTAACGTTTTTGGTTCCAGTGAAAGCTCACAACACCGTGAATGATCCTACGGTTTCTGAAATGGAATCGGAGATGTTGGTGGTGAGTTATCTTAGAGAGAAGATGAAACGGTTTTAGAGAGAAGGCAGAGAATTTGAAATCAGAATTTCAGGGAAGAAGATGAAGCATGCAGAAGAGAGGGGAAGAGTTTTCAGAAAATCATTTCCCCTTCTCACGCAGGACGAACGCCCATTCTCCGCATGCCACTTGTCTTCCACTAACGCTTTTAGAATGTTCCAGCCGTGACACTTGGCAAACGCATGCAGAGTGGTGTGAGTGGGTTTTGACGTGGCACGGTGCACTTAATGGTGATCAGAGTGTGGGATTTGGTGCGTTAAATATTTAGGGTCTCACAACAACTCACTCTTTTTTATCAAAAATATTTATAATTCAATAATATTTGTATTTGAATCATTATTATAATAATAATTCTTTTATTATAAAAAATAGACACGTACACATGTATTTCTAATCTATAAAAGACATACGTGTTTAATATTTTTGTTAAACTTCTAATTACAATTTAAAATAAAAAATATATATCTAAATAGTAAAAAGTGGTTACCTTTTTTAATAATGTAACTACAATTATTAATTTATTTTCATATATATATTGAGATAGAAATAAGAAAAACAAAGACAGACTTAGTTATCTCGTATTTATTTATTTATTTCGTTTTTTATTTTATTATTTCATTTTTATAATTATTTTTTATTTAATAAATTATTAATGATCAACTTAATTTAAAGTATTAATTATTTTTAATACTAAGATTTCATTTTTAATTTTAACCTTTTATGGTTTTTAATTACTTTATCCATAATAAAATTAAATTTAGAAAAAAATATATTTTAGTTTTATGTCTTAAAAATAGTATTTAAAAAAACATTATAGATATATTGGGAATATAAATTATTTATACTATCATATAGAGAACTGTCATGTAATAATTTTTTTTTGCAAAAACAATGTCAATAAAAAAGTTGTATTTATCATTTTTATATTTAATTATTATATAAATATTTTTATTGTTGAATATTTCTCATATTTTTATTATGTAAAAATTAAAATAATGTTGTATAATACAAAAAATTAACATAAATCATATATATATATATATATATATAATTTTGTATAAGTGTGTAAATATTTTAATTAAATAAGTCTAACCATATATATTGTTTGTTTGTTAATGTATTGATTAAACAAATTATAGTAAACATAAAAAAATACACTGTGCTTTTTATCCAATAGTTAGATGAATATGATGAAACAGATTAAAAAACTCATTTCATGCATTCATTAAACTATTATAACAAAATTATTATATAAATTTGAAAACATAATTGATTAAACGAACAAAGTAAGTTTAGCAATACATTTTATATAAATAAGTCTTTTACACATTTAGGACAACTTTAATCATATATATTAAAAAAATATTTTGACACACAAATTAAACAAATATATTACACAAACAAACAATATAAAAACTTACAAATTAAAATAAAACAAGGATTTAAAATTATAAATCATCCATAAGCAAGTTTATTATTATATTAAATAATATTTTAACAACATTTTTTATCAATATTAAATATTAAGAATTCAAGTATTTAAAATAGTTTGGAGAGCCTATCATAATAATATTTAAAATATATTATTTTTTGTCTAAATAAGTATATTAATTTATTCAGTTCATTAACTATTTCCTTTTGTTTTTCATTTCATTTGTGTAATTTATAAAAGTTATTTCATAAGTGTTTATGGTTTGTTATCATCGCTCAAAATAAAGGTTTGTAAATATATTAGTTACGTTATTTTATATTTATATTAGTATATTAATTTATATATGTATGGAGTTTTTTTAAGCTTTAGGCGGCCTTCGCCCAATTATCTTTTATTTTTAAAAAATTAATATATAAATAAAATAATCCTTTTTTTTAACTTTAATGTATTTAGTCCCTTCAAGTATATTTATAAAAGAAAATTTTGTCAACCCAACTATAATACACACACACACACACATATATATATATATATATATATATATATAATATCAAATAGTTTTAAATTAATATAAATTTGTATAAAAACAATTAAAAATAAATGGGCTGAATTAAAATTACTAAAGAAGTAACAAGATTATATATTTCATACGTACGTTATTGCTTAAAGTTTTAATTAATTAATCAAAGAAAAATATTATTTTATTTAATTCTATATAGAATACTTAATCAAAGCGGGTGCATTGCGTGACACTATCAAGTGACTTACATATCCGTTCCTAACCCATTGAAGGAGGTTCAGTCTCAAAGATTTCAAGAAAGAGATTCCTAAAACCTTAATCTTCCAAAACCCTACCATCTCTCATGGCGTCGTCGTTAATTCGCCTCCGCCGAACTCTCAGAGCACTATCCGGCGTCACCCAGTCCGTTTCCGCCACGCATGCGCCATCGTTTTCCGCCCCTATCAGGTGCGCCGTTTCATGGAATTGCCACTCTCTGAAGGGGGTGGTTCAGTCCCGTTCTTTCAGATCATCTTCAACTTTTCTCCTCTCTGTTAGATCCTCGCAGAGCAACATCCCCGAAGAGATAGGTCCCGATACCATTCTCTTCGAGGGCTGCGACTACAACCACTGGCTCTTCGTCATGGACTTCCCCAGGGACAACAAACCCCCTCCCGAAGAAATGGTTCGTGTTTACGAGGAAACTTGTGCCAAAGGCCTCAACATCAGGTTTCTCCCGTCATGTCTTGTACCACTCTTCCTATCACAATGTTTTGATTATTGTCCTCGTCCTCATAGTCCTGAAACAGGTTATATTGTGAAAAAATATCGAGGAGGGCCAGTAACACACTCTATTATTAACCTAAATTTATTGATAACCACGAAATCATGAGTGAAGTTCGTTGATTAAAAATTAGAAGCCCCATGACATGCTGTGGTTTTTAATTCATTTTTAGTTGAGAGCGTGTTGGATACTGTGTGGATCTGTTCGTAGTGGTCTTTACTTAAATATGTGTTTTTTTAGTGTGGAAGAAGCGAAGCAGAAGATATATGCGTGCAGCACAACAACTTACACAGGTTTTCAGGCAGTCATGACCGAAGAAGAGTCTAAAAAATTTGAAGGTATTTGTTCCCGTTTCCCACTCTCGAATTTCATCTTACTGTCGAGAAGATAGAATTTTATGTTTGATTTGTTGCATCTGAACAGGTCTTCCTGGAGTCATCTTTGTGCTACCCGATTCCTATATTGATCCAGTGAACAAGCAGTACGGGGGTATGATTCTTTTTTTCTTTTCAGAAGATCTCTCCATGCTTAAGAAGTTGATTGGATGTCTTCATTTCTTGTTCAATTTCAGTATTAGTTGTATCATGTGACTTCAATAGTTTGCTACCCTTTTTGATTGCAACGCATGTTTTCGTGGTTGATAAATAGGAGATCAGTACATTAATGGAACCATTATCCCCCGACCTCCACCAGTACAGTATGGGAGAAATCAGGGAAGACGAGACCGGAATAGGAGTCCTGGTCAGTACAACCGACAAGAGAATCCAGTGCCAAGCTCCCAAGGGAATCCCTCTTACGGTGCTCAGGAGTCCATGCCAAGGGATGGAAGAAACTATGCACCTCCACAAAATTATCCACCCCCACAGAACTATGGTCAAGCATCACCACAGCAGTATCCGCCTCGACAGAACTATGGCCAAGCATCACAAAACTATCCACCCCAACAGAACTTTGGCCAAGCATCACAAAACTATCCACCCCAACAGAACTTTGGCCCAGCATCACAAAGTTATCCACCCCAACAGAATTATGGCCAAGCATCTCAGAATTATTCACCAGAACAGAAATATGGTCAGACATCACAGAACTATCCTCCCCAACAAAGTTATGGCCAAGCATCCCAGAATTATCCACCACAACAGAAATATGGCCAGACATCACAAAACTATCCTCCGCAACAAAATCATGGCCAAGCATCACCCAATTTACCCCCACAACAGAACTATGGTCAGGCATCACCTGATTTTCCACCCCAACAGAACTATAGTCAGGGGTTGCAAAATTATCCACCCCAACAGAACTATGATCTGGCATCGCAAAATTATACCCCCCAACTGACCTTTGATCAAGCACCGCAGAATTATCCACAATATGCTCAGCAGCAGGGCTTTGGACCTCCAGGAGGACAAGGGGAAAGGAGTTATATGCCACAGCAGAACATTGGACGACCGGGACAAGGAGAAAGAAGAGATCCTGTGCCTAGGCATGGTACTTCAGATGTCAGGGGTGACACTTTTGTACCGTCATATACGATGAATTTCAAGCCAACATACATGGAGGAATTTGAACAGGCTAAGCAGGAAACTCATCCTGCCAAAGAACGGACAGGGTCTCAACATCCACCTTCTGGCCCAGACAATTTTACCGGACAGGTATTCTACTGACCCAAAATTGAGTATATTCAAGTTTCTGTTTATTGGTCAAATTAGTCAGAATAGAGATAAAAATTGATGCTAATATTTAGTTCAAAAAAATTTCTTGCGGGAAACTGTATTCATTGAGGCTAGATCTTACGTATTCTTTTCTGTTGGAAAAATTATCAACTTTGTCTCGATCAATACTAAAGGTGACTTGTTTTTGTATTTTTCTGTTTTCTTTTCTGCAGGGAAGATATTGAGAGTAGTCTGAGGCATGTGGGCGGCTTGTATTAAAGTACTAATCACATTCTAAGCTGATTTGCATGTCCTTTCCCTTTGGTGGAATATTGATTCATTGAGCTGTGGGTGTGTATCGATTAATTTAGTTCATGCACTGTTGTGACAAAGTTGAATGTGGTATGTAAGTTAGTACTGGCTACCTTGTGTTTTTGAACATGGTTGAACTGTGAATTTCACGTGGTGCTTTGCTCTCTTACTCCTTTCCGTTCTCGTTGTGACGAATGGAACAAAAAATAATTGTGAATTTGCTGTTTCATGTGGCAAATTGGTCAGTTTCCATGGCCAGCCTAGTGCATGGCTCACAGCCAGCAGCCATGTCTCTTACTCTTTTGGCATATATTAAGTTTTGGAAGATCTACTTCTTCAAATGATAGTAGTTAGTGAGAAGTGCTGTTGAAGTCAATAAGAAAAGGATCAGGTAAAAGGGTTCTTGTGCTAGTGACCGAGAATTTCGTAGGCATAACAACATTTTCGAAATGTCCATGGCTTATGTTAACCGTAAATGTTGAGGTTCCCATGGAAAATCAGTCTTTTATTATAAGTTGAAATGACATGGATATATGAACTCTCACCACGTACAATCCTGTAGCCTAAAACTTCTTTACACGAAGAACAATAAATATTATATTTTAAATCAATTTTAGTAACACAAATCACTCTTTCAATGAATAATAAATGTTTTATTGAAGATTAAGAAAATCGATTAATTGACAAAAAAGTATTGAGACTGTTGGTAACACAGTCGATATGGTTTTACCAAAACATAAAAATTTGGCTGCAACATTATGAAAAGGTAGGGGTAGTAGTATATTTTCTTAATCGGCAAAGGAACTTTATTTACAAGGTACTAGTTATATCACACCAAATATAAACAAAAATCCTTCTGAAGATTAATGCCATTGGTATCACAAAGGTCTTGAGTGATTGTTCGGCTGAGAAACTTGATGAAACTTATACAGAATCGTATATTAGACAGTGTAAAAGATATATCCAAACACATGAAACAAAGTAATATAGTTTCAGTCCAAAAGATAAATATAATTTCATCAAAAGTTATTTCTTTCAAAAAATCAATAATGTCAGAACGATTATTGTAAGGACCTAGTATAATTTTTATTTATTTTTAGTTTAATATTATTCTAGAAGGGGTGGGGGAAGTAATTAGGAAGTAATCAGGAAGTCACGGACGTTTGTCTTTTTTGGAAGTGGGGAGCAAAGAACATCCGTGACTTCCCTCATGTGTTTGGCACCATGCAAGCTTGGAAGATAAAAGGGGTCGAGGGGTTCTGCACTGGGAGAGTTTTGCTGCTGCATTTTGGTGAAGAACGTGAAGTCCAAAGTTGGTGGGAGAGAAGAAGTGAAGAACTTTGGAGTTGGAAGGCGATCCAGACACTTGTATTTCTAGGTTCAAGATTCACAAAGGAAGTCTTCAAGAGGTAAGGGGTTCTAGATTTTTCGTTTTGATGAGTTAATCTTACTGTTTTTGTAGAAATCTAAAAGCTTTAGAGTTAAAAATGGAGGTTTTCTGGTTTTCTGGAAAACCTGCGATTCTGCAGAATCTGCAGAATCGCGTTCGTCCAAATTCGTTTCAAATTGGACGTTCGTCCAAAACTAGACGAATTGAACGTTCGTCCACGTTAATTTGAACGCTCGCTTTTCTTTAGCCTGACGAGCGTTCGCTCAAGCGTTCGTTCTTCAATATTCTGAACGTTCGTCCTAACAGTATATGACCAAATATAGGTGGGTTTCTGAGCGTTCGTTCATATAGTGGATTAACGAGCGTTGGTGATAACGAGCCTGTGAACGTTTGTTCATTTCCGGGTAAGGGAAGCTTACTTAATTTAACTGTTTTTGATGCATGATGTGTGTGAACGTTCGTTATTTTTACTGTATGGAAATAATGCATGATGGAATGAATGGTATGAACGTTCGTTATTGTGACTCTATGATGTTGCTGTGATTGATTTATGTGGACGTCCGTTATTTATTGAATGGAAATGAAACATGATTAAGCTACTTATGATGTATGAGATATTGGATGAAATGAGATATATGAATGAGATGGTTTTGGTGTGAATGAATGAAACTACGAAAGTCTGTGATGAGAAATAAACTGGAACTGAAAAATGAACTCCCCATGAAATTGTACGTTCGTACTAAACGGTCATTGACCGTTCGGTTTTCCTTAGTTGAGGACGAGCGTCCTCACTCTAATATATTCTATTTGAGCGTTCGGTCAAACACATTTGAAGCTAACATTTTTTTAAACTTCTATCTCTTTGTAATTGTATGTGTATATGCAACTGTCTATTTTTCCCGTTCGTAAATACTCTTTAAAAGTATCTTAGTTTATTTTTCAAATCCTACCAATCTGAGTTATTAAACGTTCGGTCTCATACCGTACGTTCATTCAAATCGGTGTTCGGTCTTATACCGAACGCGCGTTCTAAATGATGTTCAGTCTTATATTGAACGCTCGTTCTGTTTGGTGTTCGTTTCAGAACGAGCGCTCGCTCAAATTGGTACTTACACTGAGCATTCGTCCAACATGACGTTCGCTTTTGATGTGAGCGTTCGTCCAGAATTCTGCTCTGTTTTGAACTGAGCGTTCGTTCTATTGGTGCTCGGCTTTTGAAATGAGCGGTCGTCCTAAATGAGGCTCGTTCTTATAACGAGCGCTCGCTCAAAGTGAGGCTCGACGTTATGTTGAGCGTTCGTCCCGAATGACGCTCGGTATTATATTGAGCGCTCGTTCGCTTGTCCTGCGAAATATCGTTCGTCCAATGAATAGTACCAGATTTGGAAATTTCTGAACTTAAGCCGTTCGTTCTTTGATTCGAACGAGCGTCCTTTTGGGTCTCATTTACAGCGTTCGTCCTCGGTCTTTGGGGACAGAACGTTCGGTCTTGGTGGTTTTCTTATGGATGGTGGAAATGATTATGTATTAATGAATAGTACCTGATGAACAGAAAATGCTGAAGAATAATATATATGAGATGAATGGAAAGTTATGATATTTTTTTTAGAGCGTTCCGGGGAGGAAAGACTCAGAACTTGATTATTGAGATTTGTAAAGTATGAATGTGGTAAGCTTAGCCGGTTGGTTCATCCTGATATTCCGTGAGTACTCGTCCTCACGTAGAGGTAGTACATCATGTGTGGGAATGGCAGGAGGTCCTAGTCCTGGTGGTTATTTGGACAGATAGGACTAACCTCGGGTGGCAGCTGATGAGAGTTCCAGTTACTACATCACCCGGGTGCACGAACACCGAAGCTACACAGAGTTCATACAGTCCGGACAGTCAGTCGTGTCGTGTTTTATTTAGTGAGTACGTTAAAATGGGTTGTTATGTAATGAATGTGTATGTTGAGATATGCATGTATGTTGAATTGTTTACCTGAAATTGTATGTTGATGCATGAGTTAAATTACGTAAGCTTACCCTTTCGTTTTCCTTGTGTTGTCCATTGTACTTGTACGTCCGTCTTGTCTTTGCAATGATCATCCGTGTGGATGTGAGCAGAGGGAGATGAGCGTTTGGAAGATGCGTTGAATGAAGAGAAGCTGGTTGATGTCGAAGTGAAGATCGAGCAGTGAGACCGCTCGGCCAGTAGAGTATTTGTTGAACTGAGTGGTCGTTCGACCATCTCTTGATTTCGTTTAAGTTTATTTCGACCGTTCGGTATTTGTCTTGTGTAAACCGTTCGGTCAGGTTTCCTGTACGGTTGGTTTTAAATTGTAACTATGATGTGTGGCGTGCAACTTTAGCACATTCGCCGTTATGTTGGATTTGTACTCAAGGACGTTCGTCCTTGAGCGATCGTTAATTTCTCATTTCTTTAACTTTTAGTGTAAAACTGTTTGAGATTATTAATAAATGTGATTTTCTAAATTTATAGTTATAACTGTATTTTTGGGATGTCACAATTATCGTCCAGCACAGAGATCGAAAATATGTAACATAAGTATAGATATTTAATGAAAACATAAACGAAATAAAATACAAAAACAAAAGTATGTAACATAAGTATAGATATTTAATAAAAACGTAAAAATAAATAAAAATAAAAACAGAAAAATAAATAAAAATAAAAAAAAATAAAAACATAAAAATAAATAAAAATAAAAACATAAAAATAAATAAAAATAAAAACATAAACAATAAATAAAAACAAAAACATAAACAATAAATAAAAATAAAACTCTGGTTGAGGACGAGCGTCCTCGGCTAAAATACTTTGCCTGTGCGTTCGTTACTGAACGGTCCTTGACCGTTCGGTTTTCTTGATGAAAATAGTTGAAGTGGGATTCCTTCATTTGGTTAGATCCCTTGTTGGGGACGAGCGTCCTCATCATTAAAATGCTATGCTTGAGCGTTCGGCCAAGCACTGTTTGTATCTGAGTATTCTTTGATAAATTTCTATTCTTTAAATCCCATAATATTTGACGCTCGTTACTGAAAAGGTCACTGACCGTTCGGTTTTCTTGGTGAACAAAATGGAAATGGGATTCTATCATCCGGATGGAATCCTAGTCGAGGACGAGCGTCCTCCTGTTAAAATACTTCGCTTGAGCGTTCGGCCAAGAACTGTGCATCTGGTACTTTTGATACACACCTAACGTTCGTACTTTTGACAATAGGTCTCCAATCTAACGTTTGCCCAGAATAGCGTTCGGTCTCACACCAGCGCTCGTCCAAAAGGGTGTTCGGCTTATACTGAACGCTCGTCCTAATGGTGCTCTGTTTTGAACTGAGCGTTCGTCCTAAATGAGACTCGGTCTCATACCGAGCGTTCGCTCTAAATGGTGTTCGGCCTTATTCTGAACGCTCGCTCAAAATGACGCTCGGTCTTATGCTGAGCGTTCGTCCTGAATGACGCTCGGTATTATTTTGAGCGCTCGTACTCTTCTCCTGCAAAATAGCGTCCGTCCAATTAACAGTACCTTACTCGACCATTCCTGAACGTAACTGTTTCTCTGTCGTTCGTACTCTGATACGAACGAGCGTCTTTTGGGTCTCATTTACAGCGTTCGTCCTCCGTCTTTGGGGACAGAACGTTCGGTCTTGGTGGTTTTCTTATGAATGGTGAAAATGATTATGTATTAATCAATAGTACATGATGAACAGTAAATGATGAACACAGAACTAACCTTCTCTATGTTTTCTTCATTTAGTTCAAGACCAGTTTCTTCATCAGCTATCGGTTCAACCGCCACTATTTCAGGGATCTTCTCCATCAGTCGACGCTCAATGCCCAATTTCATTGTTGTAACAGAGCTTGGACACGAACCACATGCTCCCTGTAGCTTCAACCGCACAACATTGCCATCAATTTCATGTAAAGCCACATTTCCACCATCTGCAATGAGATACGGTCGAATTTCATCCAATACACTTTCTACATTTTCAGCAGTTAATGGCAGTTCCACAGCTGGATTCGGAGTAGCAACACACTTTACTGCTGTACGAGGATAAAGTTAACAATATGATGAGCCTTTCCGAATGTAGACTGAAGATCAATGTCCAATATCTGAATATTCCTGGAAATTCTCAAAACAAAAGACATCAAATTTATTATTGAACCTTTTGCTCTTGGTGCAAAACCTGGTACTGATCCGAAGTAACCATGTTGAGACTTAGCACGCGTCTCGTTTTATGTGGTTTCATGGGGATGCCACTCGTCCCCACAGAATTCATCAGAGGCATTCTCCCTCCCATACCAGACCCTCTCATCCTCCCGGCACGCTATCAACTTCACACAGGTTTGATACCCTAGGGTTCTCAACACACAACTATTCTCAATCCAATCCGTAATTACAGCCCTACTCCTAAATTGACTCCTCAATTCCTTTACCTCACGCGCCGCCCAGGTGTCAGGCCTCGAAAAAAAAAAAAAAAAAAAAAAAAAAAAAAAAAAACGTGGCAGTTGGTGAGCGCGCCACCTCAGCGACGCACTTGGACGACAGGAGCGCCCGACAACCACTAACGAGCGCCAGCTGTTGCACGTGGAGCTGAGTCAGGAGTTGGAAGTGGAAGACACGTGGCGACTGCGGAGTGGACGTCCAGCATGGACTGCTGGGAATCTGGAGTGCAGAACGTACGTCCAGTGTGGCTGAGTGGGAATGTGCGTTGGCTGAGTGGAGAAGTGCGCTGGACGAGAGTGGAAAACGAATCCGAGAATTTCTGAAATATTCTCCACCCTCTGCACGCACACCATTTTCATTCCTAAGAATCCAAGTCTCTCCTCCTTCTCTCTTCACTCTCTGCACCTTCTCTCTAAGACACACCACCGTTTCATCCCCTCCAATTCTGGGTTCCGGCAGTGTAGAAGGACGCACGACATCCAGGACTTCCAGAGAAGAGCGTTCGGCTAGCGAAGCTGGTAAGTCCTTCCTCCCTCTCTGACGTTCGTTTCCAGTGCATGCAAACCCAATTCTGAGTGGTGCGTTCGTCACCTTTCTTAAAGTGGAGTAGTTTTGATTTTTAGTGTTGGGGTTCGTTCTTGTAGTTGGAATAACGAGCATTAATAGTAGGAGAATCTGTGGTTGAAGAATTGTGTCTCTACGTCCGTGAACGTTCGTCATTCCAGGTAAGGGGAGCTTATTTAATTTAATTCATGGGGTGTGCTTTGTATGAACGTTCGTTAATTTACTGCGTGAAATTAATGCATGTATGATATGTAATTGTATGAACGTTCGTTATTTGATAGGCATGATATTTGATTTACTAAACTGCATGAACGTTCGTTTTCTTGGTGAAATGAGATATATGAGTTTACATGATATGGATTGTTGATATGAACGTATGGAACCATGAGAATTTGCATGTTAAGATTGAACTGGAATGTAAATGAATTGAAAAAGAGTCTCCCTTGGTAATGAACGTTCGTGCTGAACGGTCTTAGACCGTTCGGTCTCCCTTTTTAATAGTCAAGAATGGGATTCGTTCATTTGGAATGATCCCTTGTCGAAAACGAGCGTCCTCAGTTTCCACTGCCTTGTTGAGCGTTCGGTAAAGTTTTGATTGTTTGAAATAGTTTATTTCCGTTTGTAAAAATCTATTATTTTAAAGTTATAAACGTTCGGCCTCACTCTGAACGTTCGTCCTGGTGCTCAGTTTTGAACTGAGCGTTCGTCCCAAATGGCTCGATTTTGATCTGAGCGTTCGCTCTAGTTGGTACTCGGTCTTAAACTGAGCGTTCGTCCTAATATTGCCGGTTCTGAACTTAGCGTTCGTCCTTTTGTGTGCTCGATTTTAAATGTGAGCGTTCGTTCAAATTGGCGTTCGGTATTATACCGAACGTTCGTTCAAAAGGGTGTTTGGTCCTATACCGAACGTTCGTTCTTAACAGGGGCTCGGTTATAGACCGAGCGCTCGCTTAAAATGAGGCTCGGCCTTATGCTGAGCGTTCGTCCAAAATGACGCTCGGTTCCTGAATTGAACGCTCGTCCAAATTGTGTTCGGTTTTGAATTGAGCGTTCGTCCAATATGGCGCTCGGTTTTGAACTGAGCGTTCGTCCAAAAATGGCGCTCGGTTTTATTTGAGCGTTCGTCCAAATGGTGCTCGGTTTTGAACTGCACGTTCGCTCTGGTTGGTGCTCGGTCTCAAACTGAGCGTTCGTCCTAATGATCTCGGTTTCTGAGTTTTTGCGTTCGTCCTTTTGGGTGTTCGGTTTTAGACTGAACGCTCGTCCTAAACAGGGGCTCGGTCTTAGATTGAGCGCTCGCTCAAAATTGGTAGCGTTCGTTTTCTGATTCCTAACGAGCGTCCTTTTTGTCCAGTCAGCATGGTTCGTCCTCGTTTCTTGGTGAGGGCAAGACGTTCGGTTCTTGATGGTCAACCTTATAAATAATGAAATTGATTTTAGAATGATGAATAATAAATGGTAGACATTATATGAGATGGAAAGAAAGTTGTGATGTTGAATGAGCGTTCCGGGTTGGGACGACTCCTGATTGAGAATTTGAGAATTTGTAAAAGTATGACTGTGGGAAGTTAATGCTGGCTGTTCGATCCTGATATTCCGTGACTACTCGTCCTCACATAGAGGGGGTATGTCATGCGTGGGAATGGCAGGAGGTCCCCGTCACATAACAGAAATTTGAAATTTACAGTAATTTGGACGGAATGGACTAACCTCGGGTGGCAGCTGATGAGAATGCCAGTTACCACACCACCCGGGTGCGTGAACGCCTGTAACTACGCAGAATTCATACAGTCCGGACAGTCAGTCGTGTGTTGAGTTTTTCTGTTATGCGTGCGTTGAAGTGTACATGTATGATGAACTGTTTACTTGAATTTGTATGTTGATGCATGAGTTAAATTACATAAGCTCACCCTGCGTTTTCCTTGTGTTGTCTCGTTTTGTACGTCCGTCCTGTCATTGCAATGATCATCCGTGTGGATGTGAGCAGAGGGAGACGAGCGTTTGGAGGATGTTCTGAACGAAGAAAATTTGGTTGAAGTTGAAGTGAAGACTG
>JAFNIE010000189.1:0-49440 GCA_027742785.1 Vigna reflexopilosa
GTAATATTTGAATCAATATTATGGCAATAATTATAAGCAATAATTAAAAATATATTGATATAATTTGTTGCATCGGTTTCTTTCTAAAGAGAAGAATATAATTTCTTTTTAAATGGACAAATTTTCTGACAATTATTATAATCAATGTCTTGAATATTATCTGATTTATTTTTCTTGCAATCAAGACCATTTCTTTCCCTATTTTGTCCATTGTCATAATATTACAATGTGTGTATATAAATACGCACTCTGTGAAAGAAAAAAAGGGACGAAAAATAAAGGAAAACACCTAGAGATAATAGAGATTGAAGGAGAGAGTATAGAGAAAAATAGATTCTCACACATAAGGGTTCTGTCAACAACAATCACTGAGGAAGCACTAAGGGAATTCAGGAAGCTAAAAAGGTATGTCACCTCTACACTCTTATTTTTCTCTTTTTATTATACCTTGACGTTTTCTTCCAAAGATATTATTTTTTTTATTACGTACAGATAATGTTTTCTTAAAATCATGAATTTTTGAATATAAGTACGCGTCGGCCTATGGCCAGTTTCTTTTCTTTTTTTCCCCACCATTTTTTTTAATAGAAAAAATATACAAAATATTTAAAACAAAAAATGTCATTTTTGTTAAACCAAACATTCCTTTTTTTTTATTACCAAAATTACGTGATCCATGATTCTCCATCATGAATGGAGATACGTAGGAGCAAGATCAATCCTTGTTGGGTTCACTTTTTTTTTAAACAAACTCACAAACTTTTTCTAGATAAAGAACTACGCGATCCCTGATTGTCCATTATAAATGGATATACGTAGGCATAAGGTCAATCCTTGTCGGGTTCATAAAACAAAAAAATATTTTTTGTTTCATAATAATTTCTTTTATTTTTATTTTTGGGGAAAATTAAATATTTTGGAAAACCACGTTAATTTTATACATTTAATTAAAGGTACTGCCTTTGGGCATGCACGGTAGGGTGCTAACAGATTCCTTACGCGTAACCGATTCCCGAACCTAAAATTTAATTTTCGTAGACCAAGTCTTATTTTATGGTTTTCCATAATTTTTCTGTAATAAATTATGGTGGCGAATCCCAAAATATTTTCTTAAACCCGTTCGTTTTTCGGTTCGCCGTCCCGTCACGATCCCGGTTGCGACAATGATAGGAAGTTGGTGAAAAGGGTCTTTAACCCAAGACAACAGGTGTTGATGTTCAACTCACGACTAAAGCTTTTCCCTGGAAAGTTGAAGTCTAAGTGGTCTGGTCCATTTATAATCAAGAACGTCCTTCCACATGGAGCGGTAGAACTTACTAACCCAACCTCTAAAGACCCACTAAGAAGTTGGGTGGTTAATGGACAATGTTCCAAAAATATTTTGGGTGGTGAGGTTGAACGCCTTTTCACGGTTATGGAGTTGGTTGATCCAAATTGAGTTTAATTTTGTCAAGCTAGTGACGTTAAAGAAGCGCTCCCTCGGAGACAACCCAGTTATCCAAACCTTTCCCTTTTATCATTTGTTTTAATTTTATACTCTGCTTGAATGAATTTAACTGCTTTGATTCTATTGTGCTGAGTTTTATGATGAGTATTGCTTTGTGATATTCTAGTGTACTGATTGATGTTGAGATGATGCATGATATGCTGATATACAGGTGATGGCTCATAGTGTGTGAAATATGTGCTTGAGGTAAAGTTTGATTGAGATACTGAGCAAGGTGTTTTTCTGAAATCTGGGACTTAAGAGTTTACTTATGTGAGAATTATTATTCCTTACATGGTTTCCCTTCCAAGACTGCCAATATTTCGAAGACTTAAACTTTCACTCCGAAAGACTGAAACTTCCACTTCTAAGTTCACCGATGATGAATATCAAGAGTATTTATAGTTAAAGTCCAACAGCTTGGCAGAACCATCTCAATCTCCCAGTACATCAACAACCCGCATTTATCAATCCATGGAAGGTCAAAATTCATGGGTAATTGACTCAGGTGCTTCTGATCACATTTTGGTAATACCTCTGTGTTCTCATCTATTTATTTTCGAGAAAAATCTCATTTCATAACCCTTGCAAATGGATCTAAAACTTCCTCCAAAGGAGTCGGTCATGTTTCCTTGTCTCCCTCCCTCAATCTCAACTCTGTCCTTTTTGTCCCTAATTGTCCTTTTAATTTAATTTCCCTAAGCCAGTTGACCAAAATGTTAAATTGTTCAATAACCTTTGATCATAAATATTTTGTTATACAGGAGCGTGGTTTAGGGATACGGATTGGAGAACGATATGAAGCTGACGGATTATACCATTATGGATCTCGTCCAAGGGTGTCCTGTGTTGCTGCTCCTAATCCTAAAGTGCTACATGATCAACTTGGCGATCCTCATTTGTCCAAATTAAAAAAGATGTGTCCTGAACTTAGTGGTCTCCAAACCTTAGAATGTGAGTCATGTCAATTAGGAAAACATGTTAGATCTTCCTTTCCTAAAAGGTCTCAATCAATATGTAATTATAGTTTTTCCATCATCCATTCTGATATATGGGGACCTAGTCGTATCTCCTCATTTGGTTTTAGATATTTTGTTACCTTTATTGATGAATATTCAAGATGTACCTGGGTTTATCTTATGAAAAATTGTTCTGAATTGTTAACTGTCTTTACATCCTTTTTGAATGAAATCAAGAATCAATTTGGTCAACTAATCAAAATATTAAGAAGTGATAATGCAAAAGAGTATTTCTCATCCTCCTTTTCTGCCATCTTGAGTTCCCATTGTATCTTACATCAGTCTACTTGTCCTCATACACCACAACAAAATGGTATAGTAGAACGAAAAAATAGACACTTGGTTGAAACTGCTCGTACCCTTTTACTTGGTGCCCATATTCCTATCCATCACTAGGGAGATGCCATCTTAACTGCATGTTATCTTATTAATAGGATGCCCTCCTCCTCTCTTGATAATAAAGTCCCTTTTCTCCATTATGTTTCCTAATGATCCTCTCTTTCATACATCTCCTCGGGTGTTTGGTTGTGTATGTTTTGTTCATGACATGTCTCCAGGTCTAGACACTCTCCACTCGCGCTGTCAAATGTGTCTTCTTAGGCTATTCTCGACTTCAAAAAGGATATCGATGTTACTCTCCTGAAACTAAGAAGTATTACATGTTTGTCAATCTCACATTCTTTAAACAGACTCCTTACTGCTCTCCATCTGTTCAGGATGTCTCTATCCTCCAACAGGTCCTTCCTATTCCAATGGTTGAGTCAAATAGCTCCACTGTCTCTGTCATTCCAAGTTTTGATCACCATTCTCCTGCACCCATTTTTCCACATACTGAGATCATCCCACATAGGGCCCCAATGGATAGTCCACCTCCCCAAGACAATGGTGAATCTCCTACCTCAGATTCTTCTCCCTCGTCACCTCCTCCCACGCCTCCTGGTGAAAATGATTCAGCATGGCCTATTGCCCTTAGAAAAGGTACTCGTTCCACTCGAAACCCTCATCCCAATTATAACTTTCTTAGCTATCATCGATTGTTGCCCTCCTATTTTTCTCTTTTATCCTCAGTGTCCTCGGTTGTTATACCCAAGAATGTGAAAGAAGCACTTGATCATCCTAGATGGTGACAAGCTATGATTGTAGAAATGCAGGCTCTTGACCACAATAATACTTGGGAGCTGGTTCCCCTTCCCCCAGGAAAAAAAGGCGGTTGGTTGCCGATGGTTGTATGCAGTTAAAGTCGGCCCTGATGGTGAAATTGATCGGCTCAAAGCTCGACTTGTTGCAAAAGGTTACACTCAGGTTTATGGTCTTGATTATTGTGACATTTTCTCTCCTGTAGCCAATATGACTACTATTCGCCTCTTCTTTGCCATGGTACCCATTCGTCACTGGCCACTTCATCAATTGGATATCAAGAATGCCTTCCTATATGGTGATCTTGAGGAAGAAGTTTATATGGAGCAACCTCCTAGGTTTGTTGCTCATGGGGAGTCTGGTATGGTATGCAAACTGCATCGATCTCTATATGGCCTCAAGAAATCACCACGTGCTTGGTTTGGAAAGTTTAGCTCCATTGTTCAAAAATTTGGGCTAAAACGCAGTGAAGCAGACCTTTTGATTTTTTACTGTTATTCTTCTCTTGGGAAATGTGTTTACTTAATAGTATATGTTGATGATATTGTCGTTACAAGAAATGATGTTGTTGGAATATCTCAATTGAAAGAGTACTTGTGTAGACATTTTCAAACCAAGGATCTTGGAAGTCTCAAATACTTCTTAGGCATTGAAGTAGCGTAATCAAAAGATAAAGTGGTAATCTCCCAAATGAAGTATGCTCTTAATATATTACAAGAAACATGCATGATTGATTGCAGACTGGTAGACAATCCCATGGACCCAAACCAGAAATTAAAGATAGAAGAAGGTGATTTATTCTCCGATCCAGAGAGGTATAGGAGGCTTGTTGGAAAACTGATTTATCTCACTATTACAAGGCCAAATCTATCCTTTGGAGTTGGAGTGGTTAGTCAGTTCAAGTAAGCCCCATGTGTTGACCATTGGAATGCTCTCATTCGCATTCTAAGGTATGTCAAAAAGGCTCCCAGGCAAGGATTGTTATATGAAGATAAAGGAAGCATTTAGGTCTCTGGGTATTGTGATGCAGATTGGGTAGGTTCGCCTTTTGATAGACGGTTTACTACAGGATATTGTGTTTTTCTGGGAGGAAACATTATTTCATGGAAAAGTAAGAAACAAAATGTAGGAGCTCGATCAACAGCGGAAGCTAGTATAGGGCAATGGCGTCACTAACATGTGAACTTATATGGGTGAAACAATTCCTTCAAGAGCTTAAATTTTGTGACATCCATACTATGAAGATGTATTGCGACAATCAAGCTGCTCTCCACATTGCATCAAATCCAGTGTTTCACGAGAGGACTAAACATATAGAAATTGATTGTCATTTTGTTCGTGAAAAGTTGTTGACTAAAGAAATATGTATTGAGTTTATTGGGTCAAACGATCAACTCGCATATGTATTGACCAAGTCATTAAGGAGTCCTCGGATTGAGTTTATTTGTTCCAAGCTTGGTATATACAATTTGTATACTCTAGCTTGTGGGGGAGTGTTTGGATATTTATAACCTATTTATCATAATTATATTGTGTCTAGGGTATTCTAATTATCATGATTATATTATGTCTAGGGTTACTCTAATTATCATTATTATATTGTGTCTAGGGTTACCCTATTTATCATGTACTCTTGTATCAATTTATTCTTATAAATAGAAGATTATGAGAGGATCAATCAAGCCCTCTAGAATTATTTTACCGCTTAATTCTCAAGTGTTTCAAAACTTTGATATATATTTTGGTTTTCAAACTTGAAAAATGAATGGATATAATCCTTTTAACCTAACAAAATTTCTTTTTGGAGGCTTGTTAAATTGTGATCCAAACTCAAATTTTAGCAGGAATATGTCAAAAGTGTATAAAACAACTTAAGCACCATTCTAAAATGCATTTGATACATAAAAACAAATTAACATAGTTGGGTTAGGAGGAGTATATCTATTTATTTTTAATGTTTGATGATCAAACTATATCAAAGTTTGGAACAAGGATGAATTCCAATTTTCTACCAAAGTTTAGGAATTAAAAATATATTTAATCTTAAATTTGTTTGTTATATTAGTCCAAATTTTTATATTTTTTAATTGTCTCTACCCTTTAATTTTCCTATTAATTGGATGATATGATTATTATCCTGAATTTTTTTTTTGTTTAGTTATCTCCACATTTTAAGGAATGAGGTTTTAATGTTAGGGACAAATGAATTTTATTATTTCATTGAAAACATGTTGGATAGTATTAGCCATTATCCTCACCCACACTAATGATCATGATGGTGATACCTCATTGGTCACTATAATTGATAACATATAAGTCATTGAAAACATGCAATCTTGTTAATCAACATGTTTTCGATTAAAGTAATAAATTTTTTTTATCATTTTATAATAAATTAGGGATACAAATGAGTCAGATTCATAGGAATAATGCTTATTTCCTACCATGTTCACTAGTAAAAAAAAGAGTTTGTAACGTGTTATATATGCTTAGATTTCGTAAAAATCGAAGCGAATAAAAATACGATGTAGTTTCGTAATAATATCCAACGTGCCTTGGTTTCCAAATAACCAATGCTTAAAGGAGGTATTGCCTCGGTTCCTAAGTGACCCGAAGCATAAAACCAAGAAGATTCTACCTCGGTTACCCCTTCCAACCGAGGCACATAACTCTGCACAATCACTATGCAATCTCTACTATTCGCTGACAAATGATAGAACAGGCCATACTGCCTAGGTTCTGCGCGGAACCGAGGTTGTATGTCCTGTTTTACTACATCTGTTTTCCCCTTAACCGAGGTGTATGCTTTGGGTATAATATAAAATTGCCATTTCAGAATATATATATATATATATATATATATATATATATATTGATTTTTTTAAGGGTTTGGGCATCGGTTGACTGTACAACCGAGGCAGTAGACTAGATATTTTCTCGGGTATTTGGGAACCGAGGTAGTAGCTCTGCTCTAGGTTTCACTTTCCCGCAGTAAAAACATAACACACTATTCTTATCTTCTTCGCGTGTCTTCCCCACTACGCTGCTTCCTCCAACGACGCTGCTCTGTTGCTCCTGCGTCATGCATCCATTTCTGTCACGAGACTCCACCACAGTGCGTCCGTTTCTGTCACGCTCACGGCTTTGCATCTCACTGCCTCCAACGACTCCGCCGCTGCCTCTAACGACTCTACCAGTGCATCTCGTTGCTCTATCCGCTGCTCTTTCCATCGCCCTTTGCCGCTGCGTCCAACGACGCTGCTCCCTCCTTTACTGCCTCCAACCACTCCACACGGTGCCTCCAACGACGCCGATGCTCTCTCCACCGCTGCTCCCGCCGCTGCCTCCAACGACCACGGTGCCTCCATTTTTGTCGCGCTGAGGGTTGTGTATCTTGTTGCCTCGGTTCCTGAGTACGCGTCTCTGCTCTCTCCGCCGCAACCTCCATATCTTTCGTGAATTACTCTTCACTTCGCTGTCGGTTAATTCATTGGACATGTTTTTTTTCTGTGTTTGATAATTATTGTGATATTGATATTTTGGTGATTGAATTATCAATTTTATTTTTATTTGGTCATTAAGATGAATATGTATTTGATAATAACTATTGTGTGATTGATATATTGGTGATAGGATTATGAATTTTATTATTATTCTGTGATTATTATGAATATGTGTTTGATAATTATTGGTGTGACATTGATATATTGGTTATAAGATTAGCAATTTTATTATCATTTTAAAATCCATCAATATCCATATAAATCTATAAATATCTTTCTATTTTATTTTTTAAAATTTTAAATAAAACTATTTAAAAACAAAACATTTAAAATATAAACTTGAATAAAAATAATTAATTGAGTACAATTCGAATCAAATTAATCAATGAAGTATTATCAAAAATAAATTTTCTCTTCCTAAAAAATAAATTTAAATGAGTTGCATCAATAAATAAATTTTAAAAAAATAATCTTTTATAAAATAACTTCATTTTCATAGGTCTAAATAAAAAAATATTGAAAGTTAAATTTTAAATTGATTAATATTTCTTTCACTAATAATTATATTCCAAATTTTAAACCGATTAATATTTCTTTCACTAATAATTATATTCCAAATGTTTATGAAAGTCTATTGAGGTTAGCTCGTGGACCGAACACAGATGTGATTACATATGGTAGGTACTAAAAACCAATATTTCTTTTTAGACAAAGCTAGAAGATGACAAAAGTAGAGTTCAAAATAGTGGGGTTACACTACAAGCTGAGGCTGTGCACTTTGCTAGTTCTAAAGACAAAAATCCAATCACAGCATCCATGAGTTATTTTGGAATAATACATGAAATATGGTAAGTTGATTATGTTAGTTTTAGAGTCCTAGTTTACAAGTGTAAATGGGTTGATATAAATTTCGGTGTCATGACAGATGACTTTGGTTTCACATTGGTGGACCTTAACAAGATGAATTACACTGATGAAACATTTATTATGGCTAGTCAGACGAGACAAATATTCTATGTAAATGATCCAGTAAATAAAAAATGGTCAGTGGTATTGGAAGGAAAAAACAAGCATGAATATGATGATGAAGATTCTCTTGATATACTTGAAGACAAGGTGGATGACGTAGCCGATGGCATCCAGGCAATTCAGAGTGATCAAAATGAAGGGATCTGGGAGAAAACAATATCTTAATAGGTTTTTTGTTATTTTTTTATATCCTTTAAATGTTGTTTTATTTATCATATTTGATGTAGTACTAACTTTGTATATATTTTTCACGTATGTCGACCTCGGGATCAGGATCAGGAAAGAGCAGACGTGGTCGATCTGTCACACGGTTGTTCGATGTGACATCTCGACGCATTGCGGAGGTTAGAGCATTGATCATGTCACACATTGCTACACCATAGGTATAATATTTTTATTATTAGTATTTCTATGTTAAATTTAAAAATATTGATTGATAACTTTGAAAATTTTATCTTAAGTTCATACGTCCTCAGAAGCAGTCAATGCATGAGCCAGTCATAAATGAAGATGATGACATGGTTGAAGCGGAGGATGATCCTCTAACAAAGCTCATGACAAAATTATCCAGGTTGCCTAAAGGACTGGTAGAATTGTACTGGGATTTGAGAGTATTTGACCTCTAGTGTCATGTGCCAGTATATATCACATTAAATGATGCACTGGAGGTCATTGGGGGAGACAAGATGTTGAATATTTCCATCCTTCAACTATGGTGCATGTAAGATATGCAATTTTGTCTTCCATATTACTTATATTTAGATTCTTAGTTTCTAACAACTTAACTTTGTTGTTTCAGGTACATGGACACAATCATTGTGGACCATGGTCGGTCTTCCATGTACGAATTTGTTGAACCTCAGACCATTCAACCTTCTGGTAACACACTTGTTGAACCTTAGACCACTCAACCTTCTGGTAACACACTTGGTAGTTTATGTTTTGGATTGTTTTTTAGATTATTTAGTACTTTGTTAACTTGAAACGCATAAGATATATTATATTTAGCTGTGTTGGGACAATTTTCTACTTTTCAGGTGTGGTTTTATTGTAAAAATAAATTAAATTAAAAAAAAAAACAAAATAGACGTTTGTTATGGTAAAGTCCAACGTCTATTGACGTCTGTCAGTATACACACAGACATCAAATGGCTTATAGTGCCAGTTTTGGTACCAGGGGATTAGACGTCAGCTTGATGGGGCATCCGACATCTACATAGACGTCGGCTGGACGTGCATCCGACGTCTATATAGATATCTGACTGGTGTGGGTCCGATGTCTATATAGACGTCGTATTGTGTGGTCCGACGTCCCATCGACGTCACCCAATAAGACATCGACGGGAGATCAAACGCCAAAAGCCCCAAATAACAGACGTTAAAAGTTTTTTCTACAGTAGTGAAACTAACCTTAACAATGTCATTTCATACCATTTCTAGTTTATTCCATATTCAAGTGTCTTCGATGACCAAAGTCCAACCTTGTAATTAATTATGAATTTATCTTCTTGCACATGTTTGGCAATTGATGTAATGTTTTTCAGTCTATATGTGTTGTTAATAGTGCAATTAACTAGCATTACACGAGTCTCTTGGAAAACGATACTTGGTCTTACCATTTTATTTTACTTGAACGATTTGGTACACTTGCCAATGAGTTAACACTCTCCAAAGTACTTGTCTTCATCCTTCTCAATACTTGTCCTCTATAAGGTGAATAAGGATTGTGTTTGCAGAAGACACTTCGACATTCAAGTCAACCTCAAACGTCAACAGGGTCTTAAGTATAATTAATAAGAACATAAGTAAAATACTTCGATGATTGTACTATTTATAATATAATTTATTATGTTTGTAAGTCCTTACCTAGAAGGGTCTAGGCTTAGGCTAAGTGGTCATTCATCTTGTTTAAGTTCGTGTTTGATTATATTTTGCTAAGTTATAGAGTAATAAGTACCTATTAGCTCTAGTAGACCATCAGGTAATTGATTAGATCGCTTAGTGATAGTCACCATGTGTTCTGTATCATATCATCCTAGGCCGAGATCAACACTGATGTGATCGAAAAATAATCAACTATATTCAATACAACTCTCTATCTTAGGGCCACTTGTTACAAAAGGAGGAAAAATACTTTTTTTTTTCTTAAAGCTTGGCTTGTAATGCTTTGAAAACAACAAGTCATTCTCGACCTCTCTCATTTGTCATTCTCAACACATAGAAAAAACCAAGTTTTTCTTTCTTTTTCTCATGTTTTTGTTTCATACTACCTCTTCTTCTAATTCAAGGTAAATTTCTTCCCACTATTTATTTTTTAATCTCAAGATTTCACATTTTATTTGTTCTTATTAGGAGAAAAATAATTCTAGAATTATTTGTTTAGTATATTACTACCAAATTCTTCTAAGAATAAAGAAGCTTGACATCATATTGTAAACTTCATCTTTGTGATTTTATTTTGTAAATTTTGAATCTACCCTATTTTTTTTTTCCTAATATTGTGATGGCTATTTGAAATTTAGAATCCAAAAATGAATTTGGGTACCAAAACTTGTAATAGTTTGTTAAGATATAAATATAACAATTTCCATTTTTGGAATAAAAACGCTGTACAGATTTGCTATAAAATTATATATATATATATATATATATATATATATATATATATATATTTTGAAAAGGCTAACCTAGACGACATCAATTTGATAATTATATAACATATTCTTTGTGATCAAATTGATTAAAATTATGAGATTTTGTTCTGTCTCTGATAATAGAGAGCTAAATATGTGAAATGATATTATTGATGTTAAATATAAAATATCAGGAAATGGTTACGACGACTCAATGGAGAAACAAAAATCTAACTAAATCACAGTTTTCCATGATATCCATTGATGTTAAAACCAGTGTACCTGATGAAAATGTTGTTTCCTCTTATATTTAATGAGATTGTTGTTTTTTCTTTCTTGTTATAAATGCTAATTCATATTTTAATATAACTACTACTATTTCTATTTTTTATTAATTAGTTATTCTAAACAAATAAATTTAAAGCAGCAGGTAACAACGAGTTAGGATGTTATAACTAAGCATATTGATGGTACAAATTACGTGAATAACAAATTAATTTAGAGGAAATATTATAATCAATCATATCTCAAATCAGATTATTATGCATCTAGCTTTTTAGTTAATTATAAATTAATTATTCTATAATTAATATTTCAGCAAACTATTATCGTAGGTTAATATCGAATTAATTTTATTTTTGAAACTTAAACTTTTTATTATATTTATATAAATACAAAAATTAGTTTATTTTTATAAACTGTAATTTCAAACTCTTTTGTCAAAGGAATATAATTTCAAACTTAATATTAAACGTTAATGTCTAAAAATGCAAAATAATATTATTTATTTACTTAATAATTTATTATTTTAGTATCCCAATTTAAACTTGTGCGTTAACTTTTTAAAATAACATGACATATCTCATACGTTTATATTTTAGATTTATTATGCTATTAATATTTTATTTCAAAATCAAATGAGCTTCTTTATTAAAATAATATTAATTATTTATTAAAATACAATATAAACTTTACAAGGATTTTTGGGTTAAAGTAATCAGAAATAAATAGTTAAATTCAGTTATACTAATTTTAATTATTTAAAAGTTATTATAACCAACTTCTATAAATAATACATTTTAAAAAATATCACAATTTTTTAAACTTTTGAGAACAGTTGGAGTTAAATTAATGATAAAAAATATTTATTTTTATAAAAAAAGTAAGCATGATTCATATGATAGATATTATTAAATTGGGCATAAAAATTATTTCATACAGCACAAAAATTAAAAAACTATTTTCTACTTTATAAAAAAAAAAAATTATGTATCACGGCTTAACTTACTAGTTTTAACTTGTAAAAAAGAAAACATTTTCTTTTTTCTTTTTGGTTACTTGTCAATTCGGATTATTTGTGAGCTTACTCACAAAACAACTGAAATATAGTTGTCAAATTAGCTTTCAAATCCATATTATCCTCAAATAAAGACAATACAGTGGATAGATTAGGATGATATGGATCTAAATTAGAATTGAACCAGTTCAAGTAATCAACTCATAATCCAAATTAAGTTCATTGCGACAACTTAATACAAAAATTAACAGACTAAACCACTGCGGATAAAAGGCAAAACACCAACATTTTTTTTCTCATCCGAATTCAAGGTTCAATCATCCTTTGTTCTAAAAAAAAAAACAAAAACAACCTCCTTGAATGCAATTTTCCTTCACTTGTTTTCTCTGGAAATCTTTGGCAATTGTTCTTCTGCATTTGAGATATCATCATGGGAGGGTGTTGCAGCCATGTTTCAGTACATGATGTGGAATGTTCATGCAACCATAACCATGATGATGGTGCATGTGAACACGGTGGGAACCATATGATGTCAAGAGGGTCCTCTGAATTTGTATCAATGTACAGCAAAAAGGGTTCAAAAGAAGTTAATCAAGATGCATTGACTGTGTGGAAGGTAAGATTCTTGATGTATCTGTTCGCAATTTGGCTTCATTTTCTATTTCCCTTTCAATCAATCTTCCTGGAATTGTTTTCCTTAAAGCCTTTAAGGTTGGAAATTACATTTTAGAAGGTGAAATTGCAGATATAAAATTAACTTATCATGGGTTTCCATCATTAAAACATAATGATTCGTAGTGAATGAATTCATGGCTTTGATATTAATGATTAATATGATACGTTATCAGGACTTTACTGCAAAGGACATGATCTTTTGTGGGGTGTTTGATGGTCATGGTCCTCTGGGGCACAGGTTTTCACAGTCTATACGTGACAAACTACCCTCAAAACTCTCAGCATCAATCAAACAGTCACAACAAAAGGTCATCAAACACAATGATACTAATGCTACAGATGGAAGTAGTCATAGTAAAGTGCATGTTGAGGATAACCAAAATATGTCCTTTTCTTCATGGGAGGGAAGCTTTATGAAGTGCTTCACTGAAATGGATGAATACCTTGCTAAGAACATAGACTCTAAAGGGTTTTCTGGAGGTAGCACTGCTGTAACTGTTATCAAACAGGTACAATTAATTAGACCTTCTCAATTTCATTATCTCATTGTCAATGTTGCAAGAATGTTACAATTAACCACATTTTTCCCCTTTTTAAATTTCAGGGTGACCAATTAATAATTGGAAATTTGGGGGATTCACGTGCAGTTCTTTGCAGAAGAGCAGATGACAACCATCTTATTCCTGTTCAACTTACTGTTGACTTGACCCCAGATATTCCAAGTAGGTCTTGGTATTAACTGTTAATCTAAGTTTTCTGATCTTAAAATTTGGTTAAATGGATTAGTTAAGACCTTATTCATTAAGAACATATCAAATCAAATGAGAGGTTATTGATAAGTTGATTGCAAACCTTAGTGAAATAAGCTAAAACAATTTATTTTGATGAGACAATCTTTCAAATGTCCCTGTGTCTAACTTGCTTTTGTTCTTCAATGTCACTCAGGTGAAGCTTTAAGAATCATTAATTGCGGAGGTAAAATTTTTTCTGTAAAAGAAGAACCAAGAGTAAATAGACTATGGAGGCCAAATGGGAGTCGCCCTGGACTGGCTATGGCAAGAGCCTTCGGAAATTTTTGCCTAAAAGATTATGGTCTCATCTCAGTACCTGATGTATCATACAGAAAACTTACAGAGCAGGATGAGTTTGTGGTTCTGGCTTCTGATGGGGTAAGCATTTTCGTATCAAGATCTCAAACATTTAATCAAATAGAGCTTTCAAACAATAAGCAACAACCAATTATTATTCCCCAAATTTATCTCAATCAAAAGGGTCTAAATTTTCTTTCTTTTATAGGTATGGGATGTGCTAACAAACAGTGAAGTAATAGACATAGTTGCTTCAGCACCAAAAAGGTCCATGGCAGCTAAATTGTTAGTGGACCATGCAGTTAAAGCATGGAAACGTAAGTATGTTTCCATGGTTGATGATTGTACAGCTATATGCTTGTTCCTGAAGGATCAAACTGTTTTAACCCAATCCTGACACAATGTGAGTGTGAACAACAACATCCCTCTGAAGCACCTGCATTGGTCATAACCTAGAGATGTAAATACTGAATGTAACGAAGTGTAAATGGCAAGAGTAGTTTTAGAATCAAAAGGAAGAATTTGAAGCTCTTGTAGGGTTATCTGCATTCAATTTTGAATCATGATAGCAATGATCTAAGTAGCTTAAGGGGAGTTGAAGCTGATCACTAACTCAATAAGAACTGCACAAATCATAATGTATAATATTATTGTAGGGTGGGGGGGACTAGAGCAACTTACAATGTACGAATAGTATAGCCAGAAAAGGTTTTGTTTGGACATAAAATCAGAAGAGAGCAATTATTTCAGCCTTCTATTTTTGTTTCATTTCATGTACAAGAGTTTTCTTTTATCAGCCTAGTGCGATGAACTTTTAATAAATTGTAACACTTTTTTCTGGCTTGGATACTACAAAGTTCAATGAAGAACTATGCATACCTCCTTTTCTATTTATGTTCAATTGTTTCTCAGTGTGATGTGTTAACTCTTCCACATATCTGACAATAAAATAAAATAATTTTGGAATTCTACACATACCAACCAAATTATACTGATAATAGTTTTCTAATATTAAACAATGATTATGAAATGTTATTTCTCTATCCTCATATTCTAACTGAGTATCAAATTTTTGTCTCATTCTCATTTTTACCGAGTATTAAGCATATACTTGTATCTATATCCCTTTTTTACTATTCCAATATCAATTAATTAATTTTTATAAAATAATAAAAAAATTATGACAAATAAAACATAATATTCTCAAATATTCAATATCAAAATAAGGAATTCTCATTTCTTCAATTTCAAATATTAAAAAATAAATTATAATTATATATATTTCAAATTAGAATAACCAATAAATTTTCATGAGAAGGAAACATTTATTAAAATTACAAACGTTAATTAAACCAAGTTGATAAAATTTAAAAATATTTTTAGAAAAAATATAAAAGGAAAAAAAATTAAATTAAAAAATATTTTAAATGTCTTTTAACTTCATTTTTTTTTAAAATTCTAATGAATTTTTTATTTTTATACACTACTAAAAATTATAATTCATCACTTAATCAAAATTACACAAAAAATAAAAGTTAAATTAATAATGATTTATTAAAATTTAATATACATCTTTCACCTTTTCAACTTCAATATATGTTAGATGGTGATAAAAAAATTATTCGTAGCAATGACAATAAATTATTATATTATAATAAATAAAATTTATTTTTATACAATTATAGGGATGAAATTACACTTATGATATTAACTTAGAAAAAAGATATATATATATATATATATATATATATATATATATATATCAAAATAGTATTTTACATTATAAAAATAATTAACAAATAAAAATATTAAAAAAATGTTTAAATGTGTTTCTCAAAACAATTTGATAAATATATAAATAAAGGTATGATAAAATATCTTAAAAATCTTAGAAGAATTTTCATATATCAACCTAGTTGAACTAGAAAATTAAAAAAATAATTCTTCAAATGAAATAAAAACTAATAATAATTTGATAAAAATGGAATGAAATCGGACAAAGGAAAATAAATATATAAATAAAGGTATGATAAAATATCTTAAAAATCTTAGAATAATTTTCATATATCAACTTAGTTGAACTAGAAAATTGAAAAAATAATTCTTCAAATGAAATAAAAACTAATAATAAGAGAATAAAGAAGATAAGATTTTTATATGAAAGGTTCAAGCTACTTAACACTTTTTTAAGTTAAACATTTTCATGTGATATTCAAACCGTGATACATAAAAAATATTTAATTAACATATCATTTGAACATAATTGCATAAAGGTTGTAATAAAAGAAAATAGAGATGACAAAACTACATGTACTTGAAATATACATGAGTATTTATTATCTGTGAGTAGTGGAAAGTGAATATTTTAATATTATCTTTATTTTGTTTTTATATTTTATCTTTAATTAGTTAATTATTATCTCTTATTTGTATTTTGAACTTAGTTCATATTTATTTTATTATAACATGTGTGTATATTAAACACAATTTTTTTATTATATTCAACATATGTGATTGATATCTGCATGATAAAACCTTTCTCAAGATCACTTAGACAAAATTAAATGTCATTGAACTTACTTAACACATAAGAACTTGTCAGCAAGTTTCCATGTTGTTGATTCTTTGAATGGAATATGTTACTCTTGGATTTACTTAATTACGTTTTCTAATTTTTTTCCACTCGAACAAGAGGAGCCACTAAATAAACAGGACACAATGATATTCAATGAACCTGCAAAGAAAATAGATTTCTCATCCGAGAGGACAGAAACAAAATCTGAATATGCAACAACTCAGGTTCTCCACAGAAGTTGTCTCAATCAAACCTGAAATACAAAGCAATTCTACTTCTGGATCTATTCAATTTAACTCCAACAATGCTTTTAAGTCAATTAGAGAACAAAGGAGATCAGAAGATGGGTACAATTAGAGGAAGTATGGAGAGAAACAAGTGAAAGGAAGTGAGAATCCACACAATTATTACAAGTGCACTTATCCAAATTGTCCAACAAAGAAGAAAGTTGAAAGGTCTTTGGAGGAACGTCTTACTGAAATAGTATACAGGGGAAGTCACAATCATCCTAAGCCACGTAATAGAAAAAATGGCTCTCCATCAATGCATCAAACTTTTTCATCCTGCACCATCTCTTTGATTTCAGATCTGTCTATGGGAGAAGAAGACTTTGAGCGAACATCACAAACTAGTTGCTCTAGAGGTGTTGATGATGATGACTTGGGTCCTGAGGCCAAAAGATGGTAGGATATATTACAAAATTATTAATAATGTTTATTACATTTTGTTATGTTTTTTGTCCTTTTTCTCCTTGAACAGTTTTGCACATTTTTTTCCTTCTTGAATAGTTTTGCACAAGTTGTTATGACACGTGTCTAGCTTGTTACACATGGATGATTTTCTTCATCCTTACATATACAGGTTTTGCCTTTCCTATAATTATTATGATTGAATCAATGAAATATTTCTTCTGAGATGGTATCAGAGCTCTTTCGAGAGTTTTGGTAGCCAAAAACCTATCATATATTTTTGTTTCTTTCTTATTTATATATTTCTTCTTTTATCCATGGTTAACCAGAGCCTCACATTCAATGATTATCTCACCAATCCTTTTAATCCTTTATTTCTACATGCCAATGAATCACCATCACAAGCATTAGTTTTACAACCCCTAAATAGACGAAATTATCATTCATGGGCAAGAGCTATGAAGCTCGCTCTTCTTTCTAAAAACAAGCTCAAGCTTGTAGATGACAGTATTCCTTCTCCGTCCCAACAAATTCGTACTATAGAGCGTGGGAGCGATGCAACAATATGGTTCTTGCTTGGATTCATAGATCCATTGATGATTCTATTCTATAATCCATTCTCTGGATTGATCAAGCATCAGAGGTTTGGCAAGATCTTTAGGATCATTTTTCTCAAGCAAATATGTTTAGGGTTTCCGATCTTCAAGAAGAGATTTTTCGCCTCCAACAAGGTACCCTCACTGTTAGTAATATTTCACTCAATTAAAAGGTCTATGGGATGAATTTGAAAATTACAGACCTGTTCTCCATTGCAAGTGTTCGATACCCTGTACGTGTGAACCCATCCAAGCTTTTAAAAAATACAAAGATCAAGATTATGTTATTTGTTTCCTCAAAGGGTTAAACGAGCAATTTTCGCATGTCAGATCCCAGATTATGCTTCTAGATCCCCTTCCTCCAATAAACAAGATTTTCTCTTTGATTGTCCAACAAGAGAGGCAAATGGCTACTACAGAAATGACTGAGTTATCATCTGATGCGAAAACTTTTGTTGTCAACACTGATCAATATATTGGTCTTGGAAGAGGTCTTGTTGTTAATCCAAACCAATATTTTGGATATGGTAGAGGTCATGGAAATAGAGGTAGGGGTCGTACCACAATAGGAAGAGGCCAAAATTCTTTCAATAAACTTTACACTTATTGTGGAAAAACCAATCACACAGTGGAAACTTGTTATTTTAAGCATGGTTTTCCTCCTGGCTACATGTCTAGACAAAGCAAAATATGGCCAATTCAAATGAGGTTTGTTCCACGGAAAAAGGCCCCTCAACCAAGTTGGGAAATACTATCCCAAGTGTTGGTTTTACTCAAGAGCAGTATCAAGGTCTTCTTAATTTGCTTCAACAATCCAATTTAGGTAGCTCAAACTCTTCCCATGTTTCCAACCTGGCCCATACCACAATTTTGCATACTCATTCCTCTCCTTCAGTAGGTATACCCTATGATCAATGGCTCATTGATACAGGGGCTTCCGATCAGATGACTTTTAATCTTGCAAACTTTCTCACTTTTTCTGAAATTTCACCTATTCTTATTATTTTACCTGATGGATCCAAAATTCATGCAAAAAATTCTAGTACTGTGCAACTTTCTCCTCTTTTAACCTTAAGAAATGTCTTATACATACCTGACTTCAAGTTCAATTTAATATCTGCTGCAAAACTTATTCCTGAATCCAATTGTTACTCATTTTTAACTTTAGTTTTTGCTATATTAAACAGACTCTCAACCAGAAGATGATTGGTACAGCTAAGCAACTACAAGGATTATATGTGTTAATGTCTCAAGTAGTGACTTCACCAGCCATAAAATCAACTCATTCTCTTTGTTCCTGTAAAGTTGTTTCTACCCCCGGACTTTGGCACCTACGACTTGGTCATGTGTCAGATTCAAAATTAAAATTATTGTCTACACAATTTCCTTTGGTAACCTTCCAACATACCTACCCTTGTGATGTATGCCAATTTGCTAGACAAAAGAAGCTTCCTTTTGTTTCTAGTACTACTAAATTAATACAAACTTTTGATCTTTTACATGTTGATATTTGGGGACCATGTTCTACAACTTCCATTTCAGGATATAAATATTTTTTAACCATCATTGATGATTTTTCTCGGTTTACATGGGTCAAATTAATGAAACATAAAGGTGAAACCAGGGATCACTTAAAGAATTTTGTTAATTATATAGAGACACAATTTCATGCAAAACTTAAGGTAATTCAAAGTGATAATGGACCAGAATTTTAATGACAGAATTTTATCTTGCAAAGGGAATTTCCCATCAAACTACATGTGTTGAAACGCCTCAACAAAATGGTGTAGCTGAGCGAAAACATCAGCATATCGTGAATGTTGTTCGGGCATTGATGTTTCAAACTAATTTACCAACATCTCTTTGGTCTTATGTTGTCATACACTCGGTTCATATCATTAATCGATTACCTACACCTTTGTTACAAAATCAGTGTCTTTATACTGTTTTTCATAAACAACAACCTGACTTGAGTCATTTAAGAGTTTTTGGTTGTTTGGCCTACTCTACTACTTTAGAACATGGTCGAACCAAATTATCTCCAAGGGCTAGGAAAGCTATTTTTATTGGGTATAAAGAAGGAACTAAAGGATACTTGTTGTATGATATTCAATCCAGACAAATTTTTGTTTCAAGAAATGTGGTCTTTTATGAAAATTCTTTTCCTTTTAAATAAGGGAATGAATCTAACATTACTAGTCCAGCTCTACCAAAACCAATCTGTGATAACATTGCACCCTTGGATATAGATGATCTCACTATTTTTTCAAATCAAGAGAGCGTAGATAATTCTAATTCAGTTACTGCTACAACACCACATCCCATAGTTTCACAACTTTTTAGACACTCCATGAGACAAAGACAACGTCCACACTACTTAAGAGATTATCACTGTTATCTATCTGCTGCTTCCCATACCAATCTGTCATATGGTAACTGATAACGGTAATTCTTACCATTATCTATGGTGCAATTTTCTTACCAAATCAACTCTCCTGAAGCTTGAAACACGCTTAATCCTCTCTCTAATCTAACTTTGTGAATAAATTCAGCTTAGGTTACACACATCTAGTTTCATCACTAATGCCTCAAATTTTATAGGAACTTTGTGTGCTTTGGAAGGAAATTCAAACTATCAAGAGTGAGGAGCCAAGGAAGAGCTAAAAATGGATGTTTTAAAGTCATGTTTCTACAAAAATGACGCCTGGGCGCTGGGCACCCTTCAACTCGCAATTTTTGGCAATTCTCCACGCCTGGGCGCCCCAGAAGGGCGCTGGGCACCCTTCAGCTCGCATTTTTTCCATAATTCTGGCGCCTGGGCGCCCTAGAAGAGGGCGCTGGACACGACTTTTTGCTGACTTGGCACCCTAGCCCTATAAAAGGCTCACATTTTACGAGGGTGTTATCTTCTTGGCAGCTGAAGCTCAAAAACACGATTTTGGACCTCTTGGAGCTGGTTTTGGGCTGTGGGAACTCTCCTTTCCTCCTCCTTGGGTCTCATCTACTCCATTTTCTTCCATTGTAAGCTCAAGCTCTCCATGACTATGGAGAGCTAAGTTCTTTTTGTTGGGGAATGATGTAAACTTTACAACCCACTTGTAAATGCACTTGGTTTAAATGAAAATATGCTTCTTTCATTACTTGCTAGTGTTTATTTCTTTGCTTAAAGCTTGTTATGATTTGATCACCCATAGCATGATGTTAGGGTCTGCTTAATATTGGGAAATGTTGTGTGAACCTTGAAATGGACTAAACACCTAAAGGAAATAATGTATAGGGATAGAGCTAGGACCTTTGGTTGTCTTAAACTTCTTTTCTTAATGCGAGTGAACTTGTTAGGTTGCCAAGGGATTGGGATTTAACAAGTGAATCTAGGCTTTCTCACCAAGGGATTGGGTTTAAGTAACTTAACTAGTTGACAAGAGCAATTTAATGAAGAAGAAGTGATTATAGTGCATTTGCATAGGAGTATAATAGTTGAAATCATTCTCCAACATATCCATTCCATATCATCATCAATCATTTCATTTTCAAGTGCTTTAACCCCAAGAAGTTCATTTTACAATTTATGCATTACGTTTAGTTTGATTATTAGTTAGTTAATTATACAATAGTAAAGTGTTAACCGAGTCTCTTGGGAAACGATATCCGGTCTTACCGGTTTTACTACTTGCACGATTTGGTATGCTTGCCAAAGTCTTAACAATTACCATTCTTCCTCTGTACATTATCCTTTATCTGTTTTTCTTTCTTATAATAAATGCTCCCCCAGTTACAAGAACTTTTGTTACTCTGTATCTTACTTGATTGAACCAAAAACATTCACTTAAGCTTCTAAAATGGATTGTTGGGTGCAAGAAATGAATTCTGAGATTAATGCTCTTGAACAGAACCACACCTTGGAGATAGTTGATCTTCCTCCCAATAAAAGGCCCTTGGATTGTAAATGGGTTTATAAGATCAAATTACACGCAGATGGTACCATAGAGAGGCATAAAGCTCGCTTGGTTGCTAGGGATACACACAACTTGAAGGAGTAGATTATTTTGATACTTTTTCTCCTGTTGCTAAACTCACAACAGTGAGGGTCATTCTTGCCATAGCTGTTGCCAAAAATTGGTTCCTTGAACAGTTAGACGTTAATAATGCTTTTTTACATGGTGATCTACATGAAGAAGTTTACATGAACTTACCCCTTGGTATTACAGCTTCTCATCCCAATAAAGTCTGTAAATTAAAAAAATAATTATATGGGTTGAAACAAGCTAGCCAACAATGGTATTCCAAGCTCACCACAGCTTTATTAGCCTTTAAATTTACACAATCTTCAGCTGACCATTCTCTCTTCATAAAGAAAACAGGGGCATCTTTTACTGCATTATTAATCTATGTTGACGACATAGTTCTTGAAGGAAATGATTCTAATGAAATAGAATCTATTAAGGCACACTTGGATCATGAATTCAGCATTAAGAATCTTGGGAAACTGCGTTATTTTTTAGGTCTTGAAATATCCCGCTCTTCTACTGGGATTGTGGTTAATAAAAGAAAATATGCTCTTGAATTGCTGGAAGAGAATGGTATGCTTGCTGTCAAACCTATATCCATTCCTATGGAGCCTTCTACCAAATTCAATAGCTCTTCAGGAAATCCTTTATCTGATCCACAACCTTATTGCAGATTAGTTGGTCAGTTGATGTACTTTACAACCACCAGACCAGACTTAGCTTTTGTTACTCAACAGTTGAGTTAATATGTTTCTCAACCAATGGATACTCATCATAGTGCTGCCATGAAAGTTCTTCGTTACATCAAAGGTTCTCCTACTAAAGGTCTTCACTTTCCTGCCAACTCATCTCTAATGCCTTCTAGTTTTGTTGATTCTGATTGGGGTAGTTGTATTGAAACCCGAAAATTTGTTACCGGATATTGTGTCTTTCTTGGTTCTTCTTTAATTTGTTGGAAAACTAAGAAGCAAACAACTACTCGGTCTTCCTCTGAAGCTGAATATAGGGCTCTTGCAGCCTTGAGTTGTGAACTACAATGACTTCATTTCTTGCTCACTGATTTGCAAGTTCCTCTCACTGCTCCTATTTCAGTTTTTTGTGATAATCAATCTGCTATATACCTAGCTCACAATCCAAATTTTCATGAATGGACAAAGCATATAGATATTGCCTATCATGTCATCCGCTAGAAAATTCAAAGTGGTCTTCTTCATTTGCTGCCCATTTCTTCTTCTGCTCAATTGGTTGATATGTTCACTAAGGCTCTTCATCCTAAAGTTTTCACACGATGCCATATCCAAGCTTGGACTATTTGATGTTCATAGTCCCGCTTGAGGGAGGGTATTACCAAATTATTAATCATGTTTATTACATTTTGTTATGTTTTTTGTCCTTTTCCTCCCTGGACAGTTTTGCACAGGTTGTTATGACATGTGTCTAGTTTGTTAAACATGGATGATTTTCTTCATCCTTACATATACAGGCTTTGTCTTTCCTGTAATTATTATGATTGAATCAATGAAACATTTCTTCTGAGAAGATAAGCAAATGACACATACATCACTCAAATAACCTTGTATTATTGAAAAAAAAATATATGATGAGCATGATTTCAGTGTGAATAATTAGGATAATGAATCTCATGTTCCAGGAAAGGAGAGAATCAAAATGATGACTATTCTAATTCCTCAGCTGGAAGTAGAACTGTTAAGGAACCTAGAGTTGTGGTTCAAACCACGAGTGAAATTGACATACTTCATTATGGATATAGGTGGAGGAAATATGGACAGAAAGTGGTGAAAGGAAACCCAAACCCAAGGTATTTCCATTTTTCAGATTATACTAGAAGAATTTAACTGTCATACAATGTTATTGTAAACATTTTTAAATCGTCAATCAATCATAAATTATCCATGTATATATTTGAAGTAATTATTATAAAGGCCAACAAACATATCATACCTGATGATCAGTCATACTTTGGGGCATTTCAATCAAACCCTTCATGGAATTGATCTTCCTATATGAAAAGTAAAATATTTGTGTTTAAATGATTATTCTGCCAAGTGAATTTGAAATAGAACTAAAGAAAACAAAAAATACCCTTTTGCTGTATGCCTCTTTTAGTGTTGCAATTTCATTACTACCACCCCATAAGGCCATGACTTACTCAAAACATGTTGTCCAGTGAGAAAACATGTTGAGAGAGCTGCAAATGACATGAAAGTTGTGCTAACAACCTATGAAGGGAAACATAACCATGTTGTTCCTTTAGGATGAGGAAATGCAAGCTATAACAGAGCTTCTCTAAACAACACCAGCAATATAACTGCACCTTCCCCAATAAGGCCTTCAACAGTGAATAATTATTCTAACTCAGCAAGTTTCATCAATTCACTCCCTGACACAAAGCTCTCAGCATCTACAAGTCAAGAAACTGTTTCGATGGACATGTTGTTGAGCCCTGGAAGCCTAGGATTTTCGTCTAATGACTCATTCCTTCAGTCTTTTTTTCTCAAAGAACTTCTAAATTTGGAAGTGGAACACTTGAACCTTACACGTGATAATATCACTGATATAGTGTTTTTGTATAGCATATAGGAATAGAATAAAAATATCATGGGAATCTATTAATATAGTGTACTAAGATTAGAGACTAGAACTGCAGTAAAGCTTGACAAAAGTTTGCCTTATTTCAACTTTCAATTATAGTACTATATCAAGGGTGCTTATGTATAAGTTTGTTTTGACAGTTTGTATCTTGATATGACAGCTGATAGTGCTAGACACCAGAAGGAAAAACAGGAGAAGGCAATGGCTGCAGCTGAAGAGTCTGTAAATATGCTGTCAGCAGTTTCCCTCATTCTATCTGTTATTGGAATAGCTGAAGATGTTAATGACAGCAAGAGATATGCTACAACCTGAAACCAAACTATTTTCTAACATTTCACAATGAAGCTGTTAGATATTATGTGTTTATGTTAATTAGGGAAACATAGTACCTATATGTTTATTAGGGAAATATAGTCCCTATGCTTATTATTTTATTTTTACATATTCATTTGTATTTAGGCTTAGCCCACATTCTTATTATTATAAATACATTACCCTATGTGTATGAAAAGACACACAAGGGATATTTCTCCTAATCCTTTTTTTTCACTGTTTCACATGGTATCTAGAGCTTAGGTTCGGTTCTAGCCTGTTCTATAGTCTCCGGTACGCATCATCGCCGCAGTCGCCGCAGCCGCTGCCGCCGTCGTTGCCGTCGCCGTCGCCGGAGTTCCAGAATCGACCGGCGACTACTCCATCTGAAGCGTCTCGGTCGGGCGACCACCGCGGTCCAAAAATCACGACGATCGGAGCACCCACACGCGCCACTGTAGTAGTTCGCAGATCCGCCGCTTCCCGCTGCGCGTGCCGGCGCGTCGTCGGAGCCCACCACCGCCGACCAGCATCGTCGTGATCGCCTCCTCGCCCTCTTTCTAGATCTGTGGTCGTTGCGTCGATCGGAGCACGTTGGATTTTTAGGGTTTCTCCCTCTCCATGGCATCTTCCGCATCTACAAACACCTCTGCTAGTGCCCCATCTTCTTCTGCTGATTCCCCAATCTACACCAATTTTGTGAATGTACACTTGTCCATTGACAAGTTAGATGGCACGAATTATGCAACATGGGCGTCCGACATCAAACTTTGGTTGAAGAGTTAGGGGTATGTAGATCACCTTACTAAAGATGTGACTAGTGCTACCACAAATGACACTTCTTGCTGGATGAAAATTGATGCCCAGTTATGCATCGTCATAAAGTCCACCATTCACTCCTCTTTGAAACAAATGTTTCGTTCCTATGAAACATGTTCAGAAGTATGGGCTCAAGCAAGGCTATTATACACAAATGACACCCAGCGTCTTTATGGTGTTTGTCAGGACCTATTCACTGTCATTGGTCCGCGCAGTCCTGGTCCCATGGCAGAATATTTGGGTAAAGTTCATGCCCTCCTTCATGATTTTAATGAGCTATTACCTCCTGCTTCCACTCTTGCTGAAGAACTGGAACAACGATCAAAGTTCTTCATGTTGTTGGCATTATACGGACTCTCTGATGATTCCTCCCATGTCCGTGATCAGATTTTGGGTTCTCCTGTCATACCCAACTTTACTTCTACTTGTTCTGCTCTTTTGCGTATTTCGAGCAAACCATTCGTTGAGACATCTCCTCATACTTATGATTCCTCAGTTATGGCTGCCCAACGTGGTGATCGAAGTCGGTCTCGCAAGCCAGGTAAAGGATGACATAAATGTGACCACTGTGGCAAGCTAGGACACAAAATTGATAGGTGTTATTCGCTTCATGGACGTCCTCCTCGATCTGTAGCAATGGCTAATTCTGATCCACCTCCTCGACCACTGTCTGCAGACCATCCTACTTCATCAAATACTGTAGACAACCCTGCAGTCTTCAACGAATTTCTCCGATGGTATGAGGATCGTCAGCACTCTAGTTCCACTACATCTGCATTTGTTGCCCGCATAGGTACACCTTTTGTTGGTCTGACTCACTCCTTCGGATCTTGGGTCCTTGACTCAGGTGCCACCGATCATATAACTGGTAACAAGTCCTTGTTTTCTTCCTTGTCATGTTCGGATAATTTACCCTCGGTAACAATGGCTGATGAGTCTAGAGTCTCATCTCATGGTATTGGTACTGTTCATATTTTTCCGTCCATATCCATTGATAATGTACTTTATGTCCTTGGGTCTCCTTTCAACTTATTGTCCATAAGTCGTCTAACTCATTCCCTTAATTGTATTATTCATTTACCAAAGATTTTGTTTGTTTGTAGGACCAGAGTTTGAAACACATGATTGGCACAGGATGTGAGTCTCATGGCCTATATCTTCTCCGCCCTTCTCCACATGCTGGCGTAATCATGGAGTCACCATCCCTTCTTCATGCTCAGTTAGGTCATCCCAGTCTTGCCAAATTGCAGCAACTTGTTCCGAATTTGTCGAAGTTATCAAGTTTGTCATGTGAGTCATGTCAGTTATGAAAGCATACTCGTAGTTCCTTTCCTCGTAGTGTTTCACAAAAAGCGTCATCCCTTTTTTCATTCGTTCATTCTGATATTTGGGGACCTAGTCGTGTTAAGTCCACTTTAGGATTTCAGTATTTTGTTACTTTTATTGATGACTATTCCACATGTACTTGGTTGTTTTTAATGAAGAATCGTTCTGAGTTGTTTTCTATTTTCCAATCTTTTTTCAATGAAATAAAATCACAGTTTGGGGTTTCTATTCGAATTTTACACAGTTATAATGGCCATGAATACCTTTCTCAACAGTTTAAATATTTTATGGCTTCTCATGGAATTCTTCACCAGACCTCATGTGCTTATACTCCTCAACAAAATAGGGTGGCTGAGCGCAAGAATAGACACCTTATTGAAACAACTCGTACTCTTCTCATCCATGGCCAAGTACCCTCACGTTTTTGGGGTGATGCAGTTCTCAATGCATGTTATCTCATAAACCGCATGCCATCTTCTGTCCTAGATAACAAAATCCCTCATTCTGTCTTATTTCCTCAAGACCCTTTACATCCATTACCTCTTAGAGTTTTTGGATCTACATGTTTTGTTCATGATTTTAGTCCTGGTCTTGATAAGTTATCTCCTAGATCTCAAAAATGTGTCTTCTTAGGATTTTCACGGTCACAAAAGGGCTATAAGTGTTTTTCCCTTTCCCTCAATCGCCATTTTATCTCTGCTGACGTCACTTTTGATGAATCTTCGTTTTATTTTTCACCTCTATCTTCTAGTTCTGTACCTCCACCTATTACTGTTGATATTCCTATTGTATGTGATCCTTCTCCTCCTTTAGCCTCTCAAGATTGTCCTTTAACTCCACCCCTATAGTCGCCGCCCTCATCTCTCTCATGACTCACCTCTTGTGCCGCCTCCTCTGTCTCCTCCGGCTCCAGCAAATGAGTTTGACCTGCCTATTGCCCTCCGTAAAGGTATACACTCTACTCGTAACCCTTCCCCCCATTATACTATTCTTAGTTACCACAGGTTATCTCCATCTTTTTACACATGTCTCTCATCCATTTCTTCTGTGTCCATTCCCAAGTCTGTGGGTGATGCCTTAACTCATCCTGGTTGGCGTCAAGCCATGCTGGATGAATTAAGTGCTTTACAGAAAAGTGGAACTTGGGAGCTTGTCCAATTACCATATGGAAAGTCTGTTGTTGGTTGCAGGTGGGTTTATGCTATCAAAGTTGGCCCTGATGGTACAATTGATCATTTGAAGGCTCGACTGGTTGCCAAAGGATACACACATATTTTTGGTTTGGATTATGGTGATACTTTTTCTCCAGTGGAGAAAATGACCTCTATTCGCCTATTCATTGCCATGGCCGCTCTTCGACAGTGGCCTCTTTACCAACTTGATGTCAAAAACGCTTTCCTTAATGGTGATTTGCATGAAGAAATTTATATGGAGCAACCGTCCGGCTTTGTTGCTCAGGGGGAGACATCTGGATTGGTATGTCGTCTTCGCAAATCCTTATATGGCCTAAAACAGTCTCGTCGGGCCTGGTTTGGTAAGTTCAGCTGTGTTGTTCAACAGTTTGGTATGTCTCGCAGTGAAGCGGATCATTCAGTGTTCTATCGCCACTCAAGTGCTGGATGTATCTACTTAATAGTGTATGTCGATGACATTGTTCTCACAGGAAGCGACTATCTTGGCATCTCTCAGATGAAACAGCACCTTTGTCACCATTTTCAAACCAAAGATCTTGGCAAACTCCGATACTTTTTGGGTATTGAAGTAGTACAATCCAATGATGGTATTGTCATATCTCAGAGGAAGTATGCGTTGGACATCTTGGAGGAAACATAGTTAATGAACTGTAAGTCTGTTGAGACACCTATGGATCCTAACATCAAGCTTCTACCAAATCAGGGGGAGCCTTTCTCGGATCCTAAACGTTACAGAAGATTAGTTGGTAAATTAAACTATCTTATTGTTAAGCGTCCTGACATTTCCTTCGCAGTTAGTGTGGTGAGTCAATTCCTTAACTCCCCATGTGAAGACCATTGGGATGCAGTTGTTCGCATACTGAAGTATATTAAAGGATCACCTGGAAAAGGTTTGCTATATGGTCCTAACAACGATACAAAAATCGTTTGCTATTCAGATGCTGATTGAGCTGGTTCCCCTTCTGATAGGAGGTCTACTTCTGGATATTGTGTCTCTATTGGTGGCAACCTGATATCTTGGAAAAGTAAGAAGCAAAGTCTTGTGGCTAGGTCCAGCACAGAAGCAGAATATAGAGCTATGGCATCAGCTACTTGTGAGCTTGTGTGACTTAAACAATTACTTAGTGAATTGAAATTTGGAGATGTCACTCACATGACACTTATATGTGATAATCAAGCTGCTCTTAATATTAGCTCTAACCTTGTCTTCCATGAGAGAACCAAGCACATTGAAGTTGATTGCCATTTTATTAGAGAAAAAAAATCATATCCGGAGATATCAAGACTGAGTTCGTTAACTCAAGCAATCAGTTGGCAGACATATTCACTAAGTCCTTGCGAGGACCTAGAATTGACTATCTTTGTAACAAGCTTGGAACATATGATTTATATGCTCCAGCTTGAGGGGGAGTGTTAGATATTGTGTGTTTATGTTAATTAGGGAAACATAGTACCTATATGTTTATTAGGGAAATATAGTCCCTATGCTTATTATTTTATTTTTACATATTCATTTGTATTTGGGCTTAGCACACGTTCTTATTATTATAAATACATTACCCTATGTGTATGTAAAGACACACAAGAGAGATTTCTCCTAATCTTTTTTTTCACTGTTTCACATAAGCAAAAGACGACTGAGAAACTTATTTTTGATTGCAAAACAAAATTATAGTATTATTATATTGCAAGCATCAATAACACTTAAGTTATCATTGGTTGGTTGAAAAATAAGTTTAGAATTTTATTCCTTCCCAAAAGGATAACCCCAAAGAGAAGTATCAAATTTCCAATCCACACTTTTAATCATTACTTGCAAGTCTAATTCACACTTGATAGGTTAAACTTCAGTCTGCCACAACCAAATAGGACAAAAAGTTTGATAAACAAATTGAAAACTTTCATTTTTTGTGATTAGTGTTGTTAAACAGAACACCAATTAAATGAATGTGATGGACGAAGAAAGAATGTCAAACCTGATATCCAACAAAATCAATCAACCCAGCAGTTGGTTGAATCATGTTTTTTCCCATGAAAACTTCGTGAACTTCACAAGACACTTGGATTCCAATGTATAAACTAGATAGAATTGCCAAAGCCAGTATCTACAATCCAAAAATTCCAATTTAACTTCAAATACTATATATGTAAAAAAAAATTAAATACTCAACTGATTAAATTTTATAATTATTTTTCCTATATATTCGTAGGAAAGTAAATAAGAAAAAAGCTAGGTAAAATCAAATTAGATTAGAAATACTTCTCCAAAATGAAAAACTATTTCATTTAATATGTCTTGATTCTCAACAATTCAATTTTAAATTAATATTCTATGGTAAATTTTCAAGAGGCATCCAACCATGAACCTTATCTTTGAAAACGACAAAACAGTAAACTTTTCAACTAAGCATCTTCAATTTCAACCGTTAAAACTTTTAATATATATCCAACGGTTTATTTTGATGGGAGGTACGGACGGAGCGTAGAAAGTTGAAATGAATAGAGTCAAGTGAAGTCTCCTCCCATCAGTTCAACTCATTTCTTACGACCAATTCCTTTCCTTTGCATATTTGTTTGCTACTCTGATCATCCCTTGTTTTCTGTTGAGATCATGGCATTAGCTGTGGTAGGTGGTGCGCTCCTTTCTGCTTTCTTTGACGTTCTTTTCGACAGGCTGGCCTCCCCTGAGGTTCTCAACTTTATCCGAGGAAAGAAGCCTCACAAGTTGCTTCAAAAGGTGAAAACCCAGCTCATAGTTGTTAGAGTTGTGCTTGCTGATGCTGAGAAGAGACAAATCACAGACTCCAATGTCAAAGACTGGCTCGATCTTCTCAGAGATCTTGTCTATGAGGTTGATGACTTACTTGATGAAATTTCTACTAAAGCTGCTACTCAAAAGGAGGTAAGCAATTCATTTTCTCACCTTTTCAAAACGAAGAAGATTGTTAGTATTACTAAGTTGGAAGACATGGTTGAAAGATTAGATGACATTTTAAAACAAAAAGAGAGTCTTGATTTGAAGGAGATTCCCGTGGAGAGCTACCAGCCATGGAAAGCTCAGCCAACATCTTTGGAAGATGGATATGCTATGTATGGTAGAGATAAAGATAAGGATGCCATAATGAAGATGGTGTTAGAGGATAGCACCAATGGTGAAACAGTGTCTGTGATCGCTATTGTAGGCATGGGTGGGGTTGGAAAAACCACTTTGGCAAGATCTGTGTTCAACGATGGCAAATTGAAGCAGCAGATATTTGATTTAAAGGCATGGGTTTGTGTTTCTGATATATTTGATATTGTGAAGGCCACAAGAACCATGATAGAGGAAATTACCCGAAAGCCTTGTAAATTGAATGATCTAAATGCTCTTCAACTTGAGTTGATGGACGAACTGAAGGGTAAAAGATTATTGATTGTCTTGGATGATGTTTGGATCGAGGATTGTGACAATTGGAGTAGTCTTACAAAACCATTTCTAAGCGGGAATAAAGGGAGTAAAGTTGTGATCACAACCCGCAATGAAAATGTAGCGGCTGCAGTACCTTTTCATACTGTTAAAGTATATAATCTAAATAAATTATCAAATGAAGATTGTTGGTTGGTGTTTGCAAACCATGCATTTCCTCCCTCAGAAGCCAGTGAGACTAGAGGAACTCTAGAAAAGATTGGAAAGGAGATTGTTAAAAGGTGCAATGGGTTGCCGTTAGCGGCACAGTCACTTGGAGGAATGTTGAGAAGAAAGCAGACTGTTAGAGATTGGAATAATGTACTTCAAAGTGACATTTGGGAACTTCCCGAAAATCAGTGTAAAATTATTCCAGCACTTAGAATAAGTTATAATTATCTCCCTCCACATTTAAAACGGTGTTTCGTTTATTGCTCATTGTACCCTAAAGATTATGAATTTAGAAAAGATGAACTGATACAGCTGTGGATGGCTGAAGATCTTGTAAAAGCAGCGAAAAAAGGAAAGACTTTAGAAGAAGTTGGTCAACAGTATTTTGATGATTTGGTTTCGAGATGCTTTTTTGGATCTTCAAGTCGTAGTAGGGGTGATTACTTTGTAATGCACGACCTCATTCATGATCTAGCAACATTCCTTGGTGGGGACTTCTATTTCAGAACAGATGAACTTGAGAAAGAAACCAATATCGACAGAAAGACTCGTCATTTGTCATTAACAAGATTCAGTGATCCAGTCTCGGATATTGAAGCTTTTGACACAGTAAAATTTCCAAGAACTTTCTTGCTAATCGATTATAAAGATTCCCCATTCAACAACGAAAAGGCACCGCGTATTATAGTGTCAAGGCTTAAGTACTTGAGAGTTTTATCGCTTTGTAACTTCCGAAGTCAACTTGCTCTGCCTGATTCAGTTGGTGAATTGATACATTTGCGTTATCTAAATCTCTCTCATACAAGTATAGAAACTCTGCCGGAGTCACTGTGTAATTTGTACAATCTACGAACTTTGAAGTTGTATGATTGCTCACGGCTGGCTAAGTTGCCTAGTGCCATGCAAAATCTTGTAAACTTGCGTCATCTTGAAATTTTTGGTACTCCCATAACAGAGATGCCTAAAAGAATGGGGAAACTAAATCAATTACGCAACTTGGATTGTTATGTTGTGGGCAAGCATATAGAGAATAGCATCAAAGAATTGGGAGGACTTCCAAATCTCCATGGTTGGTTTTATATTAAGAAATTAGAAAATGTTACCAAAGGCGAAGAAGCATTAGAGGCCAGGATAATGGATAAGAATCATATTAGCCATCTATCCTTAGAATGGTCTATAGCTAACGACAATAGCATGGACTTCGAAGTTGAGTCAGATGTACTTAGCAAATTAGAACCTCACCAAGACATGGAATCGTTGTCAATAAAGGGTTATAAAGGAACCAGATTTCCGGAATGGGTGGGGAATTTTTCCTACCGCCACATGACAAGTATAGATTTATTTAATTGTAACAACTGTTGCATGCTTCCTTCACTTGGGCAACTACCGTCTCTGAATAAACTCGTTATTTCAGGCATGAATTCGGTGAAGACTATTGATGCAGGCTTTTATAAGAAGGATGATTGTTCATCAGTGACGCCCTTCCCATCCCTTGAATCTCTAGACATTTCTAATATGCCTTGTTGGGAGGTGTGGAATACTTTTGATTCAGGAGCTTTCCCTGTGCTTAAGAATCTTTTTATACAAGATTGTCCCAAATTAAAGGGAGATCTGCCAAATCACCTTCCTGCTCTGCAAACACTTTGGATTAGTAATTGCGAGCTTCTTGTTTCATCTATCCATGGGCCTCCCACCCTCCTAGAATTAAACATACAGAACATCAACAAAATAGCGTTTCATGAGTTTCCTCTTTTGGTGGAAAAAATAATAGTAGAAGGAGGCCCAATGGTGGAGTCCATGATGGAGGTCATCTCTAATATCCAACCTACTTGCCTGCAATATTTGATGTTAGAAAATTGTTCGTCAGCCATATCTTTTAGAGGTGGTCGTCTTCCTCCGTCTTTGAGAACTCTTGTTATCAGACATAAACAAACTGAAATTCCCATTGCAACACAAACACGAATTACTGAAATCACTTTCAATAAATAATAGTTGTGATTCCCTCACGTCTCTTCCATTGGCTATCTTCCCAAATCTCACTCATTTTGATATCAGCTACTGTGAAAATATGGAATCACTTTTGGTCTCAGGGTCAGAGATGTTGAAGGGACTGCACTCTTTTACGATCGGCCACTGTCCTAACTTTGTATCATTCCCGGGAGAAGGATTGTGTATGCCCAATTTGACTAGCTTCATTGTTTATAATTGTGACAAGTTGAAGTGGTTGCCCGATCAGATGGGAACTCTTGTCCCAAAGATGGAATATCTTTACATATCAAACTGTCAACAAATTGAGTCATTCCCTGGAGGAGGTATGCCACCTAACTTGAGAACAGTTGAGATCAGAAATTGTGAGAAAATATTAAGGGGCCTAGGATGGAAATCGATGGCCATGGTTACCTCTCTCAGTGTGTGGGGTCCATGTGATGGCATCAAATCCTTTCCAACGGAGAGTTTGCTGCCTCCCTCCCTTGTGTCTCTGCATCTACGTGATTTGTTTAGTCTGGAAACGTTGGATTGCAAGGGCCTTCTCCATCTCATATCACTCCAAGAATTAAACATTGAAAGCTGTCAAAAGCTGGAGAATATTGCGTGAGAAAAGCTGCCTCTCTCCCTAATAAAATTAACGATATATGAGTGTCCCTTGCTGAAACAACGATGCCACAAAAAGGACCGTCAAATTTGGCCTAAAATCTGCCATGTCCGTGGGGTAAACATTGACCATAGATGGATTTAACGAGCATGGATGATGAGAAGGTAATTCTCCTTCTTTCACTTACAACATCAACCTCTAACCATGGATGAAATTTTTTTTCATAGCAGAATAGTAAGCATCAAGTAGTGTGCTGAGCTTCATATTATCTTCGTAGCCAAAGGCCCGTGAACCAACTTATCAATTGCACCTCAGGTGATTTGAAATGATAATAAATTACAGTTGCTGTCTATTAGCTCTTGGAGAATTTCCAAACAAAGAATTGTAATTAAAGGAAGTCATTGTAATTTGAATGACTTGCTACGAAGGTGGACTAAAACTTCTCACATTCGTTTATTCCCCTCACCCGTTTCCTCTCCCGAAGAATTATTTGTAAATTTTATGTTTTCTTATTCATACTGAATTCAATTAAAGAGCTATATCTCGGCATGTAGAGGTTGATTTTTTACTATTAAAAAAACTAGAATGACCGACGGTCAATATTCTATCAATAATAATATGGGTCTATGACAATAGTTCAAACTAGAATCAGGTCATAGCTCTTTAATTTTTTTTTTTAAATCTTGTCTATTTTATGGCACCAGTTGTGGTTGAACCGAGGCCACAAACTGACTTTTTACCTTAGTTTTTGCCACAACTGAGTCTTATATTATGCGATTTTTTTTAATAGTAGGTATTTTATGATATCTACTATCACAAAAACAGACCTGTATGTAAAACAATATATTTACAGCACAGTTTCAACACAACAATCAATATTTACAACACATAATGTTTAAATCATAATGTAAAAAATCTAATAACTATAAATCAACTCATATGTGCTAATGTATTTTAAATCTTAATAACTACGTACTATTTTATAATCTGATTAGATGTTTTGCAAGTGTCTTCCTTAGGAAAGTAAGTGGCTTCTCACGAATTGGAATAATAGTCTTGAATCTCTGCACAAGATACATGATATTAATTAGTGTATATGAATTCCAAATGATAGAGAAAAACAAAATTCATTAAATCCAAATATTATCGTTTCCCAGCCACTTGTAATATGGGCACGAATACTGTATGTCATCTAATACATTACGTAGTATCCGCACTCATATGACTCACTTTGTCTATTACACTACAATATATCATCATAGTTATAAATACTTAGTGAAAATCATTAGAACAAAACAATTATAAGAAAGTATGACTTTAGCAATGTCAAACCTTGATAGCCAACCATGCAAGCTTTTTACGGTTAATAGTTGATCTCCCAAACAACATCATATGTGTTGCAATGGAACTATTAAAAAAAATGGCTTTAACATTTATTTATATAACAAAGAAAGTTCAAACATTAAGGTTCTTACCAATACTTGTTTGAGATGTTTGGGAGGAGACTTGTGCAATTAGTAGAACCAAACAGTAGTGTTCTCCAGTATGGAAACAATAAGTAGTTGTCAATGGTGCCTGAAATTGATAATAACTTAATTATTATATATTAAAATCATAGATGGAACTTTGAAGTTAACAAACTTCACTTACCCAAATATATAAGTGATAAAATGTATGTTCTCCCCCCTTGCAAAATTGCTGATGAGGTATGTTTGGATGTCATCAAATTTATTTTCTTCGTAAGTGTCTTGGGGATCAATGAACCCATAGACATCATTATATCCCAAATTGTTACTTACATCAAACATATACCTGAAATAAAAAAATTACATTTAATATAAGTAACTTGATATATAAATCAATTTTATATAAATAATTGATTATAGACTTACATCATTCATAACTGACTTAATGTAATATTCAACTCTTCTTTTCTCGATGCAAGCTCCGTGTTGCCTATACAAGTACAATGCGATCTTAGAGCCTCTCCCAAATACATTAGGATCATATTCAACCATCATCGGCTTATCTACAATGATGTCACAAAGATGGTGTAATGCACCAAGATGATCGTCCTCAAATAAACAAATCTTCTCCTTTTCATGTGTTTGTTGTTACATGAAAATATAGGATAAGTTTCGACATCAATAACATGTAAACTTTAAAATTGAGAAGTGTAAAGTAGGAGTCCATACCGGGGGGGTCAGAAATAGAACCAACCAAGTGTTTAGGCCAAGCAATAAAAGATTGGAATATTTATGCCATAGTGAAAATCTCATATGTGGGCAGAGGAATCAAGGCATATGGTAGCTTCATACCATGAACAACAGTCGATGTCTGAAACATTGTTCCACGAGCCACCAACATCATCCTGGTAAAACATAGTAAACATAGACAAGCGTCGTCCATGTTGTCCCCTAGGACGGTTGATGCTAAACAACTTTCTTTACACATTCTAATTGTTAGAATAAATGTTAGCTTATACAAATAATAAATTATTGAACAAAAATGTTTATTAATTTTACCTATGGGAAGCACAATATGTTTTGTTACAGGAGATGGCTGCGGACGCATCCCATAACTCTCAAACTGCTGCTGAAACTAGCGCATAACTCTTTTAGTCACTTATGTAGTGAATTCATCATACAATTGTGCCCTAAGTTTTTTTGAGATCTCCTGTGTCAGCCTTTCTCATACTCTTGGCTGTGTGTGTATGAAGTGTGACGTGAGGAACTCCCAAAATAATCTCTAATGCCTACTCCAATACCAGAAGCACCCACTCGTTCAGGGTGCTTAGGTCGTCCAATTGTAGTGGTAAGAATATCATGACGACCCTCTAGAGTGAATTGACCTTGGGAGCTCTACTCAACCAAGGAGTCCTGTAACATAACAAAACACATTATTCTTTAAAAATTTCAATGTAATATGTATAATGAAACTATTAATATTATAGGAAAAGTGATATCTTGCAATTCTTTCTCATATTTCTCGCACAGTCTCAGAAGTGTAGGAGCCCGATGATCTTAGACGGGCTAACTTCCACTTCTCATGCCGAGAAGGTGGTGAAGGAGGTTGGGGACTACTACCCTCAGGAAGTGGGGGTCTACCTTTTGTCTTTTGCTTGAGGATTTTCTCTTCAAGCTTCCCATACCCACCACGAGATAATAAGTGGGGGTTTTTATTTTTATCAGTTATACCTTGTGCTTTTGTCCTTGTTTCCTGTTACATAATGAATTAGCTCATATGATATAAATTTGTTAATGACGAATTGAATAATATCAACTATACTAACCTGTCATGCCTCTGATGTATGACTCTCTACAAAGAGGCACCACGTCTCTGCATTAATGGTCTTATATTTTGCATATGGAGACTCATTTTTCTTTGCTATAAAGATATATCTTGAGGTCAATTTAGTCTTAAAACCCTGAAACTTTTCAGCAATAGATGATAAACACTTATTTCTAAGAGTTGCAACATTTGGAATGTCAAATGTCATTTTCAATAAAGAGAATAAATTTGTATAAATAAAAATTATCAATATAAAAAAGTGTAAATCAAATGATATTAATTAACTTACCAATAAATCATTTCATATTATGTTTCGATCAACCTCAAACACATAATCAAAAGATGGATTAAGAATAAATATTTTGTCACATGCTAATACTCTTAGGTACGATCTGAATACATCTGCATTTAGGCCAAATGTAACACCAATGATTACATTACATCCACAGGTGTCCTCTCAGCACTATTTCTTCTGACCATTAGTTGTCTCAACCTGGTGGCTCCTTTAGTGGGTCTAGATGGGAGAGCCTCATTCCCTGATGAATGTGAATGGTTAGCCATATATTTGTCAAAATAATAAAAAACATGAAATATTAATAGAAGACTTATGTAATATCATATTATTTAACAAAACATGTAATATGGGGTCATATGAAATATTAATAACAGACTTATGTAATAGTAATAAAAAAATTATACAAAAATATGAAATTCATACATAAAGATATGGATTGGTCATATGTATATTCCCTCGTTATGATCTTCCCGAATTGCATGTACATCATAACTAGAGTGTGATCATCCAAATTTGTTGTTATTTTAAATGAATGGTTGTCAGCAATATGAATATTAATCAGATTGTCTTCGTTAACTTCAATTTGTTTTTTGCCTTGAAGAGCGATATACCAATAATCAGACGCAAGATCTTTGACATTAAAAACCTGAGATGCTTGATGTACCATGATAAATGGTTCATCTCGATAACCCACCTTCCGAAAATCAACTAGTGTCATACCCGATTCATCTGTTTTCACACCACTCTTATTGTCAAACCACTTACATTTGAACAATGGAACAAAAAACATAGTGTAATCAACCTCCCATATCTATTCTATTATACCATAATATCTCATTGATCCATGTACTTCTAATATTTTGATGTGGAAAATTGGAGCGATTAAGCTTCTAGACTGATTCAACTATTTTGTATTATACTTTTATCATTCAAAGTCTTCGTATAGAATGTGAAGTTATTGATTTCATAACCTGTACAACATACGACATCAAACATTAAACCATTTGCAAGTCACAACAAAGTCCGAGAAGAATGTGAGTCTTTGTCAACTTCAGATTTGAACCAAGACATAAATGTTTTGTTATGCTCCATCAACTGTCATTTCTCTGATTGTCTTGGATTTTTATCCTTCACAAAGGCTTTGTGTGCTTGCAAAAAAGGGATCACCTCATCTGTGTTGTTCAATATGTACAGATCTGGTTGCAACAATTCTTTGCGATCTTTCGTCACTAATAACGGTAATTCTTACCCTTATCTATGGTGCAATATTCTTACCAAATCAACTCTCCTGAAGCTTGAAACACGCTTAATCCTATCTCTAATCTAACTTTGTGAATAAATTCATCTTAGGTTACACACATTAGTTTTCATCACTAATTCCTCAAATTTTGTAGGAACTTTGTGTGCTTTGGAAGGACAGTCAAACTATCAAGAGTGGAGAGCCAAGGAAGAGCTGAAAAAGGAAGTTTTGAAGAAGTTACTCTGCAAAAGTGGCGCCTGGACACCCCAAAAGGGGGCTGGGTGCCCTTCAACTCGTTGTTCCAGCCAAAATCCCACGCCTGGGCGCCCCCAGAGGGCGCTGGGCGCCGCCAGAGGGCGCTGGGCGCCCTTCAGTTTGCAGTTTCTCTCAGTTTCTTACGCCTGGGCGCCCCTGGGGGGCGCTGAGCGCCCTTTGGTTCGCTATTTTGTGTTTAATGATGGCGCCCGGGCGCCCTAGAGGAGGGGGCTGGGCGTGAATTTTTGCTGACATGGCACCCTAGACCTATAAATGGCTCACATTTCTCGAGGGTGGCATCTTCTTGGCGGCTGAAGCTCAGAAACGCGATTTCGAATCTCTTGGAGCTGGTTTTGGACTGTGGGAGCCCTCCATTCTTCCTCCTTAGGTCTCCATCTACTCCATTTTCTTCCATTGTAAGCTCAAGCTCTCCATGAGTATGGAGAGCTAAGTTCTTTTTGTTGGGGAATGATGTAAACTTTACAACCCACTTGTAAATGCACTTGGTTTAAATGAAAAAATGCTTCTTTCATTACTTGCTAGTGTTTATTTCTTTGCTTAAAGCTTGTTATGACTTGATCAACCATAGCATGATGTTAAGGTTTGCTTAATATTGGGAAATATTGTGTGAACCTTGAAATGGACTTAACACCTAAAGGAAATAGTGTCTAGGGATAGAGCTAGGACCTTTGGTTGTCTTAAACTTCTTTTCTTAATGCGAGTGAACTTGTTAGGTTGCTAAGGGATTGAGATTTAACAAGTGAATCTAGGCTTTCTCACCAAGGGATTGGGTTTAAGTAACTTAGTAAGTTGACAAGAGCAAGTTAATGAAGAAGAGTGGTTTAGTGCATTTGCATAGAAGTGTATTAGTTGAAATCATTCTCCAACATATCCATTCCATATCATCTTAAATCATTTCATTTTCAAGTGTTTTAACCCCAAGAAGTTCACTTTACAATTTATGCATTATGTTTAGTTTGATTGCACAACTACACATTAAAGGAAATCATTCTTTAGCTTAAACTAGTTAGTTAATTATACAATAGTAAAGTGTTAACCGAGTCTCTTGGGAAACGATATCCGGTCTTACCGGTTTTACTACTTGCACGATTTGGTACGCTTGCCAAAGTCTCAACAGTCACCATATTCACACCTGAGATGCTTTTACTTGTAGAACATCTATTTAACCATGATGTGCGAGGAATTCCTATTGGATTTGTTGTAGTCATGTAATATGAACAAAACTCGATATTTTCTTCAAGAATATACCTTTCAATCATTGAACCTTCGAGAAAATATGAATTTTTTACGTACCATTTCAAAATCTTCATATAACGCTCAATAGGATACATCTATCTTAAGTATATTGGTCCACACAACTTGATTTCTCTAACCAAATGAACAAGTAAATGTACCATGATGTCAAAAAAATATGGAGGGAAAAGCATCTCTAGCTAACACAACACGATAACAATCTCACCTTGAAGTTCATATAACTTTGTAGGATTGATGACTTTACTACAAATTAACAAGAAAAATGAACACAATTAAGTTATGGTCTGCCTAACATTTTTGGTCAAAATTCTACGAATAGACACCAATAATAATTGTTGCATTAAGACGTGGCATGTAACACCAGGATTTTTTTCAAGCTTTTTTCATGGTGTAAAATATTTCCACAAAATATTTCGATAAAACAATTCTTTAAGACAATCAAACTATATTTGAATAAAACGCGGAAGCTAAAAATAATTATAAACATCGCCTTAAATCTTTAGAATATCGCTTTTACATAAAAATAACAAGTCTGAAATTTTTTGAATACAAAATAATTAATCCCGAAATAAAAGTTCCCAACTCTCGTCAACTACTTCGATCTGGTCTTATCTGCAAGACCATCTAGTCCCGTACAGGTACGATCATCGTAGGTGGAAACCACAACCACAACAAGCAAGGGTGAGCAACCAAATACAACGTCATGTAGTAAAATAACATTAAACACAAGCAATACAAAATAATAGTATCATATCTAAACGCTTAAATAATATCACATCAAACCATCTATAGACTTATGTCGTTTCCTTGCACTTCGTCGTCCTAACCTGTTACGCAAAACAGAGCGATTCAAGTCGTCATCCATCGCAACTTCAGACCTATCTCCCTGACTTCTCAAGGAAGCCTTTTCGGCGAGACATCCACTTCCTTATCTTTGTCTCTACACGAGACTACAAGACATGCTCAACATAGCGCAATACGAAAAGCTCACACATGACTAACGACAGTACAAGGAAATGACATAGTTTCACACTCACATCACATTTCCATAAACATTCTCAGTATCATGTATAGACCCAAAAAATCATCGATATATTCACGTCTCAATCCAATACATATTCTCAATAATATGTATTAACCCAAAACAATAGCCGATATATTCACGTCCCAATTCAACACATATTCTCAATAATAACAAGATTATAACACTATCTCAATATATTTCACACTTAATCTCAATAATACACATTAACTCATTAACACAAAGTTCCACTACACTGTAATGATTATTTAATTTAATTAACATTATCATAAAACAATCGGTCCCCAATCGATCTCACATACCTCCATGAAACACACAAGCTCTCATAGTAGGTCTTCTAACATAGTGAATAACAAAGTCCCACCCAAGGCTTACTTTCCAAAAGCAAAAAAAACCAAAAAGAGACCTCCCCATGACGTTGTTTTTCGTTGTTAGCAAGTATAAATATCACCTACTAAATTCTCTACTGAAACTTTAAACAAATTAAAACTTCATCTCTACACACACAAGGACCCACACCTTACTTACCTTTCTCTCGTATGAAACACAAAATATCTATAACTCTCTACACAAACATATACATATATATACAAATATTATTTTTATGCCATCACTTTCTCTCTCTAGAGGGCCCCACACAAGTCTATCAACTTTTTAATACATTTTACTTCATTATCAACGTTCTCTCTCTTTCCTACCTTACCAACATCACACTTTCTAATTCACACACCATTACATCTAATATAATATTCACACCTTCTCCCTTCCTTTCATTTTACCAATTAATGCATGCGGGACCCACCCACTAAAGATTTAAAACTTTATTCTTTTCTTACTATATTTAATATCCATGTACTTAATACATAGAGTGTTTCTCCCTGCACCTCACTGTCTTCGTCCTGCACCTCCTTTATCTTAAAATTAAAAAAAGCTGACTCTTAGTAAACCCTCATCCTACACCCCTTTCTCCACTCTCCGCACTTCACATTTCATATTTTAAAAACCTACATCCCTTCTTCCGCCGCATCGATCCTCACCCTCTACACCCTACTTTTGTTTCTCCTCTTTTCCTCCTCTCCTCCGTTTCGCGTGTTGTTGTTGTAGTGGTTACGTGTATGATAAGTTGTTGTTTTTCTTGAAGTTGCATTGCCTCCAAGTTAGTGTTATTTGCTTTTTTTAGCCTACTCATATATAATGCATGTTTGGTTATATGATGTTACTGGTTGTTGTTTTTGGGGTTGGGGTTGAGGATTGATTTGGTTGGGTTGGTTGATCTGGGTTTAGATCTGGGGACAGAGTGACACTGATCGCAAAGAACCGCATTTGGGAGGTGCGTTTGAGGGGAGTCGCACTTGGGAGATGCGTTTGAGGGGAGCCGCACTTGGAAGATGCGGTATTGCTATTTGCAGAACCGCGCTTGGAAGCTGCGACTGTTGTTAGCCTATTTCATGAGGTGCGACAGAGGAACTGGAGGTGCGCTGGTGCTCGCCGCAGTTGGTCGTGCGGTTGACGGGAGCCGCACTTGAGAGGTGCGACTTTGTTATTCGCACTTGGGAGGTGCGGCAGAGGAGGTGGAGGTGCCTGCGGTTGGCGATGCGAGAACGTAATATAGAATGAATGAAGAACTTTGATGGTCCTCCGTGAACAACTCTCATTTTCAAACCTTCATCATCTGTCATCTTACAAATTTACTACTAATTATGTCTGCTAAATTAATTCTGATCATTGCTAGTTTGTTAGTTTGTTCTCTTCTGTTTCTCATGGTCTTGACACTCTTCTCCACTAGAGTTCTTTGCTTCATTAACTCAAACACCTTGTACGCATTCTCAGTGTAACTACAAGCAGAATATATACGAAGAAGCAAACTGATATGAACAAAACCCAATGACTGAAACTCAAATCCAAGACACGTAATGATTAAAACTGAAATTGAAGCCCTAAAAACCAGTTGGGGAGAGACAAAAAACAGAGAAGAAACTCATCCAGGAGTGAAATCGGAGGATTTAGGAATCTAAAAATTTAAGACAGACAAAGATCAGAGCGCTTCAGAAATTAATCCCATAAATGATGTCTAGATTTGGAAGAGATGAATACTCTTGGCTACACTTTGAAGGAAGAAAGAAGTTAACCCCATAAATTTCATTGTTTTTATGTTTTTTCGTTTGTTTAATACTTATTATGTTTTTTTGGTTGTTGTTAATAATCATAATTTACATAGAAAGATTGTCGGGAGACAATCATGTTTTGAAAGTTTATGATTCTTTAAGAACGTATTTTATTTTCAAATGAAGTATTTGATACATTTTATAATTATAAGTTTGGCGCTGAAAGTGTACTTCATGTAGTATCTTGAAGAAGAATTCAGAGTGGAAGCATTGAGGACAATAAAGCTCTCTAAGGAGGGTGCAAATGGGAGTGGAGGCTAGAAAGAAATGCGTGGAGCTTTGAAGTACATGGAGAAACTCTCTGAAATGCGGGGAAGGGTGGTGTAGGTTTTATTTGGAAATGATTGTATTAAAGAGGGAAAGCAATTAAAGATTTTTTTTTGCAAAATCTGTACAAATTCTGACAGGGACAGGAAAATTCATAAAAGTTGGAGGTGCAGCCTGATATAGGTGAGGTGTAAGAAGAACCTCTCTAATAACACACTCTCTCTTTCTCACTTTTCCATTTTTCTTTCCTCTCACCCCTACCACAAAGAAAACTCCTTTCTATTCATAGAAAGTTTCACGTAACACTGTTCATGTCTCACTTGCATACAAATAAGGATTTCCAATCCTCTCTCCACATTCAATGGCCACACCAACTTTGTTGGGCCCCATCTTCACCTTTTTTTTCTTAAATGCAAAAATCCCAGAGGGAATTTAGAATAAAAGTCTGCAAATAGACGAGAGGGAGGTTCTAACACTCATCCTCAAAGATCACACAGGATAACTAAGATGCTTGAATCACTCGACCAACGACAACCAGCTAATAATATAACGAAAACTTTGCATTATAAACTTACTTTAACAAATTTCGAAAATTTAATTATAACACTAAATTCAAATCAATTCCTATTCAATTCCACACATTTTCATCACCCAAAACACACCATAATTAATTAGGTATTTTTACAAATTTACAATAATAAATAAAATAATAAAATCGACAATTATTTTATTTATTACGAATTTTACATGGCAATCGTGACTCTTCATGCTAACAAGCTTTAAGTCTTGCGTCGACACTAAACTCTCTTAATATTTGAAGAGTATCCTTATGGTACCTTGATACTCTTTAAACAAAGGTAAAAACTTATATTCTTTTATCTGGACATTTTGTAATGTAACATCCCAAAACATATAGCTTTAAACTATACTTAAGAGTTCTTACATTTAATAATAAAATAGAGTAGTTATAGGGAAAATAAAGTTAATTTACAGTTATCCTAAAATAACAATAAATTTACAACTTTAAAGAACCTATATTAATAATGTTTGATAGTACAAATCGAAAGGTCATACAAGCAACGTATAACCCAAACGGTGTTACACTATTACAAGAGAAAGGCAAGACGAAACAGTCTTACTCTTAACTTAAACTACATTCTTCTTCCTGCTCCTGCTCCAGCATACCTTCACCACCCTCTGCTCACACCCACAGGGTGATCATTGTAGTGACAAGGACGACCGAACGGACGACATGACATGACAGGAAAATAAGGGTAAACTTATGTAATTTAATTAATCATATTTATTCAACCAATCTCACAAATTCTAAGCAAGTCATACACCAAACAATTTACGCATACATATAAGACACTGACCGAACACTTAATACTATTATAGACCGACCACGTGATTCGACCATCTGGACTAGTATGTAATGTCGAGTTCCAGGGGTTTGTGCATTGGGTGGTGAAGTAACTGGAACACCCTCAGCTGCCACCCAAGTTAGTCCAATAAAATCCATATAAACCTCTAGTGTGGTGAAGTAACTGGAACACCCTCAACTGCCACACCATGGTAGTCCAATAAAATCCATATAAATTAACCAAACATGGACCTCCTGCTATTCTCACCACATGATTCATCACTCTCTACTTGAGCATGGATTATCAATAGAATGTCAGGATAAACCTCATTAGACACTCCGACCATTCATACGGTCAATCACAACCAATATGACCATCATGTACCCTCACCGTGAGGATCATATAATTACGTTCACCAATCATACTCTTTATCATCACAATAATACAATCATGAACCCTCAACTCATATAAATCTTTAAATACCATCATACTTAGCCACCAATACAACCAAACTGAATAGTTCAGTAAAATCACAATCATAAATAAGACCGAACGGGAAAACATTCCTTAGAGACAAACATGACCGAACCCTATAGCACACCTACCATCAGACATAGCTGAATACTAAAGCTTTAACCGAAACTTAAGAGTTTAAACCAAACACTAATGCTTAGGCCGACCACTTTTTCATGAAACCTATCGCTGTTAAAACCGAATACTATTATCAGGCCGAATACTATGAATAAATTGAATACTACTGAGACCGAGCATTAATCTAGACTGAGCATTGAGGAGACCGAGTACTAGAACAAGACCGAGCACTACTGAACTTATACAAAATGAATAAGTAGGTTATTAAACACTTACTTTCAACTGGGAGTAAATATAGTATTGAAGACTTAAATTATATAAAGTATCTTAACTAGCTGACTACTAAGTAGAAAATGTAGAACTATACTTAAACTGAACACTTATTTTCAATTCTAACCAATAGAAGACCGATCAGTCGTTAACTAAAATTCTCTTCAGGAGGAGAATCGAGTTAAGACCGAACGCATCAAGGAAAACCGAACGATCATGAATGACTCTCGGCGACAATTACAGAATTCTGCAGAATACTGCAGAATTACAATCAAACCTTATTCCTACCCAGTTCATGTCATTTATCAAACATTAATACATACAAACAAACATGCAGTATTCCAATATCAACCAAATCACCAAACATAGCATCATTCGATCATGCAACCATTCATAACAAAGAATCATAATTAAATTACAAGCTTCCCTTACCTTATAACCCAAAATGCTAAGCTTTCACAGTATTGTCGAGACTGTCAGCAACTTCTAGGACTTCCTATAAGTAGCTCAAAACAAAAATCTGATCGGTGCAAACGAAAGAGCTTGACACCAGGAATGCTCAAACGGTGGCTGATTGGTGAGCGAAGGAAGAAAGGGTTAGAATTTATAGAGAGAAGATGATGAAATCTATAGAGAAGGAGGAAAAAATGATATTCAATAGTTTGGAGAAGAAGGGTGCATGCAGAAAAGTGGCACTAGTTTTGAAAATCCCTTCTTAAATACTACCGTCAAAACCGAACGGTCCACTCTGCTGCTTACATATGCCTTCCACTTTCTGTATCTCACAGTCTCGGCCTTGACACTTGGATCCCACTAAGCTGGGGATTTTATGGGTTTTGAAATGTAACATGCAGGGGGACACATAAGTACGTTTACCAATCTCCCTTGGTGCCAACTCTTCTCAGATCTTTATATCAACTAAATCCAAACGAGCATTCACTTCATCTTTTGTCTTCTCTGAATGTTGAGTAGTGTACCAATCAAGCTATCACACACATTCTTCTCTACATGCATCACATTTATGCAATGTCAAACATCTAACTTTTGAACAATATGGAAGATAAAAAAATATTGATTTCTCCATTAACTCCTCCGAGTTATGCGAGATCTTCAAGTACCTTTCCGGGCTCTCTGGCAACTCGTCATCTAGGCTTCTTGCCATCATAAGAATTCCAATTTCTTCATCGGCTTCCTCGGTAAGGAGATTTGTCTCCTTCTTTCTCTCATCTCGACAATATTTTGCTATATGACCGGTGTTACTATAACAATAACATTTGACCGATCTACATTCATTCACATAATGGCCATGTTTTCCACACTTAAAACATTCAACATCAGACTTACTTGATCGACCTCCTTCATCTCTCTTTTTTTCATGACCATGCCAGTTCTGCTCATGACTGGTTTGTTCCTTGTTGTATTCATAATCACTTCCATCTTCATTTTGGCCACGATCTCCTCGTCCATGGCCTCTTCCTCTAGGACCACCTCGGACTTGAGTGTTCCGAGCACCTCCCTTTAGGTCAAGTTTTGCCTGAAGTACCTGATCAAGTGGCTCAAACAATGTTCTCCTCCGCTGTTCGTGTGCCTCCAAAGACCTAGGAAGCTCTTCAACCGAGAGCATGGTCAAGTCCTTGGACTCCTCAATTGCACACACAATATTCTCGAAGTCCATTGTTAGTGACCTTAGGATCTTCTCCACAATACGGTTGGCAGGCAATTCCTCTCCATTTCTTCTGAGTTGATTCGCTACTGCCTCCACTCGAGATATATACTTGGCTACTCGTTCTCTACTCTTCATTCTCAAACTCTCAACTCACCTCTAAGATTTTGAAGTCTAAATTGCTTTACATGGTTATCGCCTTGGTAAATTTTCTCAAGAATCTGCCACGCTTCTCTTGAAGATTTAACATTCACTATCTTCTCAAAACCAGATCCCACTGCTCATGGTTATCGCCTTGGTTACAGAAAAATGTCGTTTGGGCTATGTAATGCTCTAGCTACTTTTCAGAGGTGTATGCAGGCCATCTTTGCTGATCTAATAGAAAAATGCATTGAAGTCTTTATGGATGAATTTTCGGTGTTTGGGAGTTCCTTTCATGAATGCTTGTCTAATCTAGATGTTGTACTTAAGAGATGCACCCAATCCAATCTTGTTCTCAATTGGGAAAAATGTCACTTTATGGTAATGAAAGGTATTGTCTTGGGTCATAAAATCACTTCCAAAGGAATTGAGGTTGATAAAGCCAAAGTGGAAGTCATTGAAAAACTCCCGCCACCAAGGAATCAGGAGCTTTTTGGGTCATGCTGGGTTTTATAGAAGATTCATCAAGGATTTTTCAAAGATTGCCAAACCACTAAGCAACCTCCTTGTTAAGGACATCCCATTTGTGATGGATGATGAATGCCTCAAGGCGTTTGATGTTTTAAAGAAAAAATTGATTTCTGCTCTAGTTATTGTAGCTCCTGACTGGAATCAAGACTTTGAGCTGATGTGTGATTCCAGTAATTATGCCATAGGTGTTGTTCTTGGTGAGAGAAGAGAGAAGGTTTTTCACACTATTTACTATGCAAGCAAAGTTTTAAATGAAGCCCAGCTGAATTATGCCACCACAGAAAAAGAATTTCTTTCTATTGTGTATGCCTTGGAGAAATTTAAACCGTATCTCATTGGTTCTAAAGTGATCATCTACACTGACCATGCAACTATAAAATATTTTCTAACCAAGCTCGAGTCCAAGCCATGATTGATTAGATGGGTGCTTCTGTTACAAGAATTTGATGTGGAATTCCGAGACAAAAAGGGGAGTGAAAATGTAATTGTTGATCACTTGTCTCGGCTGGTTAATAATGAAGTTACAAGCAAGGAAGCAGAAATTTGGGAATCCTTTTCAGATGAAACACTCATGTATAATCAACCACGGTCGTGGTTTGTTGATATGGCCAATTTCAAAGCTGCAAGAGTGATCCCAGAAGATCTCAATTGGCAACAATAGAAAAAATGTCTACATGATGCAAAACAATTTGTTTGGGATTTTCCTTATTTGTTCAAGATTGGATCATATAACCTTCTGAGGCGCTGTGTGACTAAGGAAAAAGTGGAAGGAATTCTATGGCACTGTCATGACTCACCTTGTGGGGGGAATTTTAGTGGGGAAAGAATAGCTTCAAAAGTGCTC
>JAFNIE010000190.1:0-42500 GCA_027742785.1 Vigna reflexopilosa
TTTGACGTGACTCTAGGTTAGGGTTAGGGTTAAATTTGAATCCGCTTCTAATTCATCGTACCTCTTTGTCGATTCCTCTATGATTTCTTCCCTTTTATCCCATTTCATGGCGTCGATGCTCGAAAGTTCGTGACCGTTATCTAATTCATAGTACGTCTTTGTTGATTCGTTTGTGACCGTTATCTGATTTAGGCTTTAGATTTCGAATCTGTAAAATTAGGTTTGAACGTAAATGATTTACTATGTTTGCTGTGTTTTTTCCTGGTGTCGGGAAACACCTTTGCTAGGATGTATGCACGTGACGATTTTCGTGCTTTGAATTATTTGATTATGTATAGAAAAAAGAATGACAATCAGGTTAAAAGTTTAATTAATGCTTTTGATTGTGAGAAATTAATTCAAGCTGTGGTGGATTGTGGGAACTGGTAAGTGGAATTTCAGGGATGAAAGGTTTTACTTCTGGAGCTGGTGAATTTTGGAACAGTATTTTATTTGGAATTACTAATCGAGGACATTTAATTTGTATATGTCCTATGTTACTTGCACTCAAACTGTCTGGATAATCTGTCCGAGTGCTGAGTGCCCTGTGGTAATTTGTGACAGTCGAGAACCAGCTAAAAAATGTATAGCGTGTTGTGTGGATTTTTATGGTTCTGTACATTTCTCTGCATATTTGTGTCCCACTATATTATTACCTCCCACAAACAATATCATGACATTATGATAATTTTTCTAGATATTTAGATGGAATATGGAACCTAGTTTGAAATTTATAGTCTCTTAATGAGATTTAATTGTTTTTTCCTGCACTGTCCTTTCGTATAACAGAGAATTTAATGAGTAAATAGATCCACACCATACTGTGGTCCAACTGCTCCCTTCACTTTGCCAAATCTGAACATGCCCAGATATATGATATCAGTTGCCTTTGTATGATACTACGGCTTTTGTGGATTTTAATTCGCGAGGAATAATGAGTCCTATACACTATGATGAGCCCATTGATAAGGATCTAAATATTTCTGAAAACTGTTTAATGGATTCCCATCTCAATTTTAAGTCTAGTACATAGACCAAAAGGGGGAAAACTCCCACAGTTGCAATGGTTTCTCCAGCAGTGTAACTGAATCTGTCCTATAGCCACCCAATGAGTTTATATTATTGCCTTTTTAAATCCATGTTAGACTCAGAACCATTCACATACACATACTTAACAGCTTAAGTTATTGTTATAGTTGTTGATTCATGATGGTATCAGAGATTCTATGACCATTTTGTCAGCTCAGTGGTCCTAAGCAGCCCCTTTCTTCTAAATAAAATTCAAATGTTTGCACAAGGTTGGACGAGTTCTGGAGCATTGTCCATGTTCAAGATGGAAAATCTCTTGCAGTAACGGGCGTTCTAGACATATAAAAACAATTCACACGCTTTTGTTCAACACCTTAAGTCTTTTGGAATGCTGGTTCATGACAACCTGGACCTTCTAGGGAAAGATTTGTGCAATTTTCGCTTTAAATATTGTGGTGATGCAAATAATAGGTAGATGTAATGTTGGATGGGGTTCACCTGGTCCCATATAACTCCTAATCAACATGGGGATGGTTGTTCTTATTAGTAGGGAAGTCTGCTGAAGAACTTATTTTCATTTAAAGGCACCTGTATTTTTCCCTTAGCAAGATGTAGCTGTCTATAACCATGTTTGTCTCCTTTCTTTTCTCAGTGGTCATTTTCTTTATTTTATTCCTCCATTGCCTCTACAGGATAATAGTTTTTCACCATTCACCAAACTAAAACCATGCCCCCAGATGCCTTTCTTTGTGATTCAATATTTTACCTTATCCCTCTTCTCTATTGGGTCAGCTTCGCCGAAAGATGAAGTGACGTGCTTTCTGTTGTTTTTTCAAAGGTAGAGTGATCTTATGTTGGGAATATATTATTTGTGGGAAGCACGTGAATATTATGAAGAATGGTGCCCAGGGGCTCGCTATCAATTTTTTGGTGCTGAGTGCAGTGGTATTTGATTGATGTGAATGTGAGATGGATTGCATGTTGAAAATTTCATGTTCTATACTGTTGGAATTTGCGGTTTTTATATTTTGAAGGGGAGGTAGGGGGTTTGCCTTGGCTAGTTGGCTTAAGGATGATATTGGATGTTGGTTGTGATGTGGACAGGAAGGAGGCGGTGGCTGGTGGTGTTGGTTGTGGTGGAGGTGGTTTTGCTGATCAGTTGTGGTTGAGGGTAGGAAAGAAAAAAGGTGAAAATGAGTTCAGACAGCCGCAGCAGGAGCCGGAGCAGAAGCAGGAGCCCAATGGACCGTAAGATCCGATCCGATCGATTTTCCTACCGTGATGCACCTTACAGGAGAGATTCACGTCGGGGTTTCAGGTTTTCTTTTGGAATTTAACTATTTATTTGCTGTATTGCTTTTCTACTTAAATGTATTGGTAGGGGCAGGTGAAGAAGATTGGAGTATGCTTTTGGTAGAAGAGGCTTTGAATCTTTATTATGATATTTGTAAAACCCTAATTATATCCCATTTATTTTCTGTTCTTGTGGTATGCATTCTTCGTTCTGGCTGCTGCTTTGATCAGTTTGGAACTTAAGTGATAGGCTTTTGACTGTCAAGCAGAAGGGTGTGTATTTACACAGCCTTTTAGGATTTGAAACACGAGCATGCATTTCTTACTGTTGAAGAAGATTGAAGTATGCTTTTGGTAGAAGAGGCTCTGAACCTTTATTATTCTGTTTGTAAAACCCCAATTATGTACCATTTATCTTCTTTTCTTGTGGTATGCATTCTTGTTCTGGCTGCTTTGATTAGTTTGGAACTGAAGTGATAGGCTTTTGACTGTCAAGAAGAAGGGGTTATTTAAACAGCCTTTTAGGATTTTCAAACACCAGCATGCATTTCTTACAGTGGCAACACTAATTTGAGTTTTTTGTCAGCCGAGACAATCTGTGCAAGAACTGCAAGAGGCCTGGTCATTATGCAAGGGAATGCCCTAATGTTGCAATCTGCCACAACTGTGGCCTCCCTGGGTATGAAATCCATTCAGTATTTTTTAAAATTCTGAGTATTCAGATTTCAATTAACATGATTATGCTTTAGTCACACTTCTTCTGCTGATAATTCTGCAGTGAAATTTGTTTACCTGGCAGTAATAGTTTTCTTCTTACTCTTAATTTGACTGTGGTTAACTTTCAGCAACATGCCTATTATCATTCCTCTTCTGTTTATTTTTATTTATATGTTAGGACAATGTGGTTTCACTTTTGTTCCTAAAGTTCAATTTCTCCTTTTTTCTACATTTATCTTCTTTTCAAGGATGACACTGAACTTCATTTCAAGAATTTTCTTTTTCTGTATATTGTCGAAGCATTGCTACTTTCAGTGTCAATAATGTTGTCTGAATTTTTTTAAAAAAGTTATTTCCCTTAATTTCCCTGTTAGGTTCCATCTCACAATGGCATCTTTAAATTCAAGGTGTTTATCTTAAACTATTGTATTGTATTAGTTCTATCCAAATTTATATTGCAACTATGTGACATGTTCTGCATGTTTTCTGTGGGTGAAAATAATTTTGCTTCCGGCATCTGATGGTAGTATGTGCGTGAGCGCCTTAGTGTTGCCATGATGACTTTTTGTTGGTCATTGTAATGGTGCTTCTGCCACTCCCTGTAGCCAGACTCTTTTTTCCTTTACCTGCTCTTTGATACGTTTTTGAAACTTTTGTTGTTTGACTTTACAACTTTCAAATCCGAATTTTAAAAAAAGGGTTATCTTTTTGCTTATCTATTTCTATCGGATTTGTGAACTCAAATTCTCAATTATACCACATCTGGTGACTGGGGCTTACTTTTCTGGATTTAAATGTTTGATCAGGCACATTGCTTCTGAATGTACCACAAAGTCACTCTGCTGGAACTGTAAAGAACCTGGCCACATGGCCAGTAATTGTCCAAATGAGGGAATTTGCCATACCTGTGGTAAAGCTGGACACCGTGCTAGGGAATGCACCGCTCCTCCAATGCCTCCAGGAGACTTAAGGTTGTGCAACAACTGTTATAAGCAGGGCCACATAGCAGCTGAATGTACGAATGAGAAGGCATGCAACAACTGTAGGAAGACAGGCCACTTGGCACGTGATTGTCCTAACGATCCTATTTGTAACTTGTGCAATGTTTCTGGGCATGTGGCTAGGCAGTGTCCAAAAGCCAATGTTATTGGAGATCGCAGTGGTGGTGGCGGAGGCGGAGGCGGTGGAGCTCGTGGTGGTGGTGGTTACCGAGATGTTATTTGCAGGAACTGTCAGCAATTAGGTCACATGAGTAGGGATTGCATGGGCCCCCAAGATTTTTACATTAGTCATTTTGTGATATAAAGAGTGCATTCCAACCATTAAATCTCAACAACAAAGACTTTGAAAATTTACCAAATATTTGCACAACGCACCCATTATGCTAGCTTGAAAACCATCCCAAATGAAAATTGTCTTGCACCAAGAGTTTTACATCAGTCATTTGGTGATATAAAGAGTGAATTCCAACCATTAAATCTCAAAAAGGAAGACTTTGAAAATTTCCCAAATCTTGGCACCAAGCACAAACATAGCTCAGTCTCACAATCAAAATTGGCTAGCTTTAAAACCAACCAAAAGGAAAAAATTCTTGAACACGATTTTTAGAGTAGCCATTTTGGGATATAAAGAGTGAATTGCAACCATCAAATCTAAAAAACCAAGACTCTGAAAATTTCCAAAATCTTGGCACCAAGCACCAACGTAGCTAAGTCTCACCACCAAAATTGGCTGGCTTGAAAACCAACATAAAAGAAAAATTTCTTGAACAAGATTTTTATAGTAGCTATTTTGGGATATAAAGAGTGCATTCAAACCATCAAATCTCAAAAACCAAGATTCTGAAAATTTTAAAAATCATGGCATCAAGCACCAACTTAGCTATGACTCACAACCAAATTTGGCCAGCTTGAAAACCAACAAAAATAAAAAACTTCATTCACCAAGATTTTTACATTAGTCATTTTGTGATATAAAGAGTGCATTCCAACCATTAAATCTCGAAAACAAAGACTTTGAAAATTTACCAAATCTTTGCACCACGCACCCATTAAGCTAGCTTGAAAACCATCCCAAATGAAAATTTTCTTGCACCAAGATTTTTACATCAGTCATTTGGTGATATAAAATAAAGAGTGCATTCCACCCATTAAATCCCAAAAACAAAGACATTGAAAATTTCCCAAATCTAGACACCAACCACCAACGTAGCCAAGTCTCACCATCAAAATTGGCTAGCTTGAAAACCAACCAAAATGAAAAATTTCTTGAACAAGATTTTTAGAGTAACCATTTTGGGATATAAAGAGTGCATTGCAACCATTAAATCTCAAAAACCAAGACTCTGAAAATTTCCAAAATCTTGGCACCAGGCACCAACGAAGCTAAGTCTCACCACCAAAATTGGCTACTTGAAAACCAACCAAAACGAAAAATTTCTTGAACAAGATTTTTATAGTAGCTATTTTGGAATATAAAGGGTGCATTCAAACCAACAAATCTCTAAAACCAGGACTCTGAAAATTTCCAAAATGCTTACACCAAGCACCAACTTTGCTATGTCTCACCACCAAATTTGGCCAGCTTGAAAACCAAGAAAAATAAAAATTTTCATGCACCAAGATTTTTAAATTAGTCATTTTGTGATCTAAAGAGTGCATTCCAACCATTAAATCCCTAAAACCAAGACTTTGAAAATTTACCAAATCTTTGCACCACGCACCCATTAAGTTATCTTGGAAACCATCCAAATGAAAAATTTCTTGTACCAAGATTTTTACATCAGTCATTTGGTGATATAAAATAAAGAGTGCATTCCACCCATTAAATCTCAAAAACAAAGACATTGAAAATTTCCCAAATCTAGGCACCAACCACCAACGTAACCAAGTCTCACCATCAAAATTGGCTAGCTTGAAAACCAACCAAAATGAAAAATTTCTTGAACAAGATTTTTATAGTAGCTATTTTGGAATATAAAGGGTGCATTCAAACCATCAAATCTCTAAAACCAGGACTCTGAAAATTTCCAAAATGCTTACACCAAGCACCAACTTTGCTATGTCTCACCACCAAAATTGGCCAGCTTGAAAACCAAGCAAAATAAAAATTTTCATGCACCAAGATTTTTAAATTAGTCATTTTGTGATATAAAGAGTGCATTCCAACCATTAAATCCCTAAAACCAAGACTTTGAAAATTTACCAAATCTTTGCACCACGCACCCAATAAGTTATCTTGAAAACCATCCAAATGAAAAATTTCTTGCACCAAGATTTTTACATCAGTCATTTGGTGATATAAAATAAAGAGTGCATTCCACCCATTAAATCTCAATAACAAAGACATTGAAAATTTCCCAAATCTAGGCACCAACCACCAACGTAGCCAAGTCTCACTATCAAAATTGGCTAGCTTGAAAACCACCCAAAATGAAACATTTCTTGAACAAGATTTTTAGAGTAACCATTTTGGGATATAAAGAGTGCATTGCAACCATTAAATCTCAAAAACCAAGACTCTGAAAATTTCCAAAATCTTGGCACCAGGCACCAACGAAGCTAAGTCTCACCACCAAAATTGGCTGGCTTGAAAACCAACCAAAAAAAAAAAAATTCTTGAACATGATTTTTAAAGTAGCTATTTTGGGATACAAAGAGTGCATTCAAACCATCAAATCTCAAAAACCAACACTCTGAAAATTTCAAAAATCGTGGCATCAAGCACCAACTTAGCTATGTCTCACTACCAAATTTGGCCAGCTTGAAAACCAACCAAAATAAAAAATTTCATTCACCAAGATTTTTACATTAGTCATTTTGTGATATATAGAGTGCATTCCAACCATTAAATCTCGAAAACCAAGACTTTGAAAATTTACCAAATCTTTGCACCACGCACCCATTAAGCTAGCTTGAAAACCATCCCAAATGAAAATTTCTTGCACCAAGATTTTTACATCAGTCATTTGGTGATATAAAATAAAGAGTGCATTCTACCCATTAAATCCCAAAAACAAATACATTTAAAATTTCCCAAATCTAGGCACAAACCACCAACGTAGCCAAGTCTCACCATCAAAATTGGCTAGCTTGAAAACCAACCAAAATGAAAAATTTCTTGAACAAGATTTTTAGAGTAACCATTTTGGGATATAAAGAGTGCATTGCAACCATTAAATCTCAAAAACCAAGACTCTGAAAATTTCCAAAATCTTGGCACCAGGCACCAACGAAGCTAAGTCTCACCACCAAAATTGGCTGGCTTGAAAACCAACCAAAACGAAAAATTTCTTGAACAAGATTTTTATAGTAGCTATTTTGGAATATAAAGGGTGTATTCAAACCATCAAATCTCTAAAACCAGGACTCTGAAAATTTCCAAAATGCTTACACCAAGCACCAACTTTGCTATGTCTCACCACCAAATTTGGCCAGCTTGAAAACCGAGCAAAATAAAAATTTTCATGCACCAAGATTTTTAAATTAGTCATTTTGTGATATAAAGAGTGCATTCCAACCATTAAATCCCCAAAACCAAGACTTTGAAAATTTACCAAATCTTTGCACCACGCACCCATTAAGTTATCTGGAAAACCATCCAAATGAAAAATTTCTTGCACCAAGATTTTTACATCAGTCATTTGGTAATATAAAATAAAGAGTGCATTCCACCCATTAAATCTCAAAAACAAAGACATTGAAAATTTCCCAAATCTAGGCACCAACCACCAACGTAGCCAAGTCTCACTATCAAAATTGGCTAGCTTGAAAACCAACCTAAATGAAAAATTTCTTGAACAAGATTTTTAGAGTAACCATTTTGGGATATAAAGAGTGCATTGCAACCATTAAATCTCAAAAACCAAGACTCTGAAAATTTCCAAAATCTTGGCACCAGGTACCAACGAAGCTAAGTCTCACCACCAAAATTGGCTGGCTTGAAAACCAACCAAAAAGAGAAATTTCTTGAACAAGATTTTTATAGTAGTTATTTTGGGATATAAAGAGTGCATTCGAACCATCAAATCTCAAAAACAAAGACTCTGAAAATTTCCAAAATCGTGGCACCAAGCACCAACTTAGCTATGTCTCACCACCAAATTTGGCGAGATTGAAAACCAACAAAAATAAAAAATTTCATGCACCAAGATTTTTACATTAGTCAATTGGTGATATAAAGAGTGAATTCCAACCATTAAATCTCAAAAACAAAGACATTGAAAGTTTCCCAAATCTAGGCTCCAACCACCAACGTAGCCAAGTCTCACCATCAAAATTGGCTAGGTTGAAAACCAACCAAAATGAAAAAATTCTTGAACAAGCTTTTTAGGGTAACCATTTTGGGATATAAAGAGTGCATTGCAACCATTAAATCTCAAAAACCAAGACTCTGAAAATTTCCAAAATGTTGGCACCAGGCACCAACGTAGCTAAGTCTCACCACCAAAATTGGCTGGCTTGAAAACCAACCAAAAAGAAAAATTTCTTGAAAAAGATTTTTATAGTAGTTATTTTGGGATATAAAGAGTGCATTCAAACCATCAAATCTCAAAAACAAAGACTCTGAAAATTTCCAAAATCTTGGCACCAAATACCAACTTAGCTATGTCACCCAACCAAATTTGGCCAGCTTGAAGACCAACCAAAATAAAAAATTTCATTCACCAATATTTTTACATTAGTCATTTTGTGATATAAAGAGTGCATTCCAACCATTAAATCTCAAAAACCAAGACTTTGAAAATTTACCAAATCTTTGCACCACGCAACCATTAAGCTAGCTTGAAAACCATCCCAAATGAAAAATTTCGTGCACCAAGGTTTTTACATCAGTCAATTGGTGATATAAAGAGTGCATTCAAACCATTAAATCTCAAAAACGGAGACTTTGAAATTTCCCAAATCTTTGCACCAAGCACAAATGTGGCTAAGTCTCACCATCAAAATTGGCTAGCTTGAAAACCAACAAAAATGAAAAATTTCTTGAACAAGCTTTTTAGAGTAGTCATTTTGCAATATAAAGAGTGCATTGCAACCATCAAATCTAAAAAACCAAGACTGTGAAAATTTCCAAAATCTTGGCACCAAGCACCAACGTAGCTAAGTCTCACCACCATATTTTGCTGGCTTGAAAACCAACCAAAACGAAAAATTTCTTGAACAAGATTTTTATAGTACCTATTTTGGGATATAAAGAGTGTATTCAAACGATCAAATCTCAACAACCCTGACTCTGAATATTTCCAAAATCTTGGCACCTAGCACCAACTTAGCTAAGTCTCACAACCAAATTTGGCGAGCTTGAAAACCAACCAAAATAAAAATTTTCATTCACCAAGATTTTTACATTAGTCATTTTGTGATATAAAGAGTGCATTCCAACCATTAAATCTCATAAACCAAGACTTTGAAAATTTACCAAATCTTTGCACCACGCACCCATTAAGCTAAAAGCATCCCAAATGAAAATTTTCTTGCACCAAGATTTTTACATCAGTCATTTGGTGATATAAAGAATGCATTCCAACAATTAAATCTCAAAAACGAAGACATTGAAAATTTCCCAAATCTTGCACCAAGCACAAACGTAGCTAAGTCTCACCATCAAAATTGGCTAGCTTGAAAACCAACCAAAATGAAAAATTTTTTGAAAAAGATTTTTAGAGTAGCCATTTTGGGATATAAAGAGTGCATTCAAACCATCAAATCTCAAAAACCAAGACTCTGAAAATTTCCAAAATCTTGGCACCAAGCACCAACTTAGCTATGTCTCAACCAAATTTGGCCAGCTTGAAAACCAACCAAAATAAAAAATTTCATTCACACAGATTTTTACATTATTCATTTTGTGATATAAAGAGTGCATTGCAACCATTAAATCTCAAAAACCTAGACTTTGAAAATTTACCAAATCTTTGCACCACGCACCCATAAAGCTAAAAGCATCCCAAATGAAAATTTTCTTGCACCAAGATTTTTACATTAGTCATTTGGTGATATAGAGAGTGCATTCCAACCATTAAATCTCAAAAATGAAGACATTGAAAATTTCCCAAATCTTGGCACCAAGCACAAACGTAGGTAAGTCTCACCATCAAAATTGGCTAGCTTGAAAACCAACCAAAATGAAAAATTTATTGAACAAGATTTTTAGAGTAGCCATTTTGTGATATAAAGAGTGCATTCCAACCATCAAATCTCAAAAACCAAGACTCTGAAAATTTCCAAAATATTGGCACCAAGCACCAACGTAGCTAAGTCTCACCACAAAAATTGGCTAGCTTGAAAACCAACAAAAACGAAAAATTTCTTGAACAAGATTTTTAAAGTAGCTACTTTGGGATATAAATGGTGCATTCAAACCATCAAATGTGGAAAACCAGGACTCTGAAAATTTCCAAAATGCTGGCACCAAGCACCAACTTTGCTATGTCTCACCACCAAATTTGGTCAGCTTGAAAACCAACCAAAATAAAAAATTTCATGCACCAAGATTTTTACATTAGTCATTTTGTGATATAAAGAGTGCATTCCAACCATTATATCTAAAAAACCAAGACTTTGAAAATTTACCAAATCTTTGCACCATGCACCCATTAAGCTAGCTTGAAAACCATCCCAAATGAAAATTTTCGTGCACCAAGATTTTAGCATCAGTCATTTGGTGATATAAAAAGTATATTCCAACCATTAAATCTCAAAAACCAAGACTTTGAAAATTTCCCAAATCTTGGCACCAAGCACAAACATAGCTAAGTCTCACCATCAAAATTGGCTAGCTTGAAAACCAACCAAAATGAAAAATTTCTTGAACAAGATATTAGAGTAGCCATTTTGGGATATAAAGAGTGCATTGCAACCATCAAATCTCAAAAACCAAGACTCTGAAAATTTCCAAAATCTTGGCACCAAGCACCAACGTAGCTAAGTCTCACCACCAAAATTGGTTGGCTTGAAAACCAACCAAAACGAAAAATTTCTTGAACAAGATTTTTATAGTAGCTATTTTGGGATATAAAGAGTGCATTCCAACCATCAAATCTCAATAACAAAGACTCTGAAAATTTCGAAAATCTTGGCACCAAGCACCAACGTAGCTAAGTCTCACCACCAAAATTGGCTGGCTGTAAAACAAACCAAAACGAAAAATTTCTTGAACAAGATTTTTAGAGTAGCTATTTTGGGATATAAAGAGTGCATTCAAACCATCAAATCTAAAAAACCAAGACTCTGAAAATTTCCAAAATCATGGCACCAAGCACCAACTTAGCTATGTCTCACCACCAAATTTTGCGAGATTGAAAACCAAAAAGAATAAAAAATTTCATGCACCAAGATTTTTACATTAGTCATTTGGTGATATAAAGAGTGCATTCCAACCATTAAATCTCAAAAACGAAGACATTGAAAATTTCCCAAATCTTGGCACCTAGCACAAACGTAGCTAAGTCTCACCATCAAAATTGTCTAGCTTGAAAACCAACCAAAATGAAAAATTTATTGAACAAGATTTTTAGAGTATCCATTTTGGGATTTAAAGAGTGCATTCCAACCATCAAATCTCAAAAACCAAGACTCTGAAAATTTCCAAAATCTTGGCACCAAGCACCAACGTAGCTAAGTCTCACCACCAAAATTGGCTGGCTGTAAAACAAACCAAAACGAAAAATTTCTTGAACAAGATTTTTAGAGTAGCTATTTTGGGATATAAAGAGTGCATTCAAACCATCAAATCTAAAAAACCAAGACTCTGAAAATTTCCAAAATCATGGCACCAAGCACCAACTTAGCTATGTCTCACCACCAAATTTTGCGAGATTGAAAACCAAAAAAAATAAAAAATTTCATGCACCAAAATTTTAGCATCAGTCATTTGGTGATATAAAAAGTACATTCCAACCATTAAATCTCAAAAACCAAGACTTTGAAAATTTCCCACATCTTCGCATCAAGCAGCAAAGTAGCTAAGTCTCACCATCAAAATTGCCTAGCTTGAAAACCAACCAAAATGAAAAATTTCTTTAACATGATTTTTAGAGTAGCCATTTTGAGATATAAAGAGTGCATTCCAACCATCAAATCTAAAAAACCAAGACTCTGAAAATTTCCAAAATCTTGGCACTAAGCACCAACGGAGCTAAGTCTCACCACTAAAATTGGCTGGCTTGAAAACCAACCAAAACGAAAAATTTCTTGAACAAGATTTTTAGAGTAGCTATTTTGGGATATAAAGAGTGCATTCAAGCCATCAAATCTCAAAAACAAAGACTCTGAAAATTTCCAAAATCTTGGCACCAAGCACCAACTTAGCTATGTCACACAACCAAATTTGGCCAGCTTGAAAACCAACCAAAATGAAAAATTTATTGAACAAGATTTTTAGAGTAGCCATTTTGGGATATAAAGAGCGCATTCCAACCATCAAATCGAAAAAACCAAGACTCTGAAAATTTCCAAAATCTTGGCACCAAGCACCAATCGTAGCTAAGTCTGACCACCAAAATTGGTTAGCTTGAAAACCAACCAAAACGAAAAATTTCTTGAACAAGATTTTTATAGTAGCTATTTTGGAATATAAAGGGTGCGTTCAAACCATCAAATCTTGAAAACCAGGAATCTGAAAATTTCTAAAATGCTCGCACCAAGCACCAACTGTGCTATGTCTCACCACCAAATTTGGCCAGCTTGAAAACCAACCAAAATAAAAAATTTCATGCACCAAGATTTTTACATTAGTCATTTTGTGATATAAAGAGTGCATTCCAACCATTAAATCTCAAAAACCAATACTTTGAAAATTTACCAAATCTTTGCACGACGCACGCATTAAGCTAGCTTGAAAACCATCCCAAATGAAAATTTTCGTGCACCAAGATTTTTACATTAGTCATTTGGTGATATAAAGAGTGCATTCCAACCATTAAATCTCAAAAACGAAGACTTTGAAAATTTCACAAATCTTGACACCAAGCACCAACTTAGCTAAGTCTCACCATCAAAATTGGCTAGTTTGAAAACCAACCAAAATGTAAAATTTCTTGAACAAGATTTTTAGAGTAGCCATTTTGGGATATAAAGAGTGCATTGCAACCATCAAATCTCAAAATCCAAAGACTCTGAAAATTTCCAAAATCTTGGCACCAAGCACCAACGCACCTATTAAGCTAGCTTGAAAACCATCCCAAGTGAAAAATTTCTTGCACCAAGATTTTTACATCAATCATTTGGTGATATAAAATAAAAAGTGCATTGCACCAATTAAATCTCAAAAACGAAGACTTTGAAAATTTCCCAAATCTTGCCACCAAGCACAAACGTAGCTAAGTCTCACCATCAAAATTGGCTAGCTTGAAAACCAACCAAAATGAAACATTTCTTGAACAAGATTTTTAGCTTACCCATTTTGGGATATAAAGAGTGCATTCCAACAATCAAATCTCAAAAACTAAGACTCTGAAAATTTCCAAAATCTTGGCACCAAGCACCAACGTAGCTAAGTCTCACCACCAAAATTGGCTGGCTTGAAAACCAACATAAAAGAAAAATTTCTTGAACAAGATTTTTATAGTAGCTATTTTGGGATATAAAGAGTGCATTCAAACCATCAAATCTCAAAAACCAAGATTCTGAAAATTTTAAAAATCATGGCATCAAGCACCAACTTAGCTATGACTCACAACCAAATTTGGCCAGCTTGAAAACCAACAAAAATAAAAAACTTCATTCACCAAGATTTTTACATTAGTCATTTTGTGATATAAAGAGTGCATTCCAACCATTAAATCTCGAAAACAAAGACTTTGAAAATTTACCAAATCTTTGCACCACGCACCCATTAAGCTAGCTTGAAAACCATCCCAAATGAAAATTTTCTTGCACCAAGATTTTTACATCAGTCATTTGGTGATATAAAATAAAGAGTGCATTCCACCCATTAAATCCCAAAAACAAAGACATTGAAAATTTCCCAAATCTAGACACCAACCACCAACGTAGCCAAGTCTCACCATCAAAATTGGCTAGCTTGAAAACCAACCAAAATGAAAAATTTCTTGAACAAGATTTTTAGAGTAACCATTTTGGGATATAAAGAGTGCATTGCAACCATTAAATCTCAAAAACCAAGACTCTGAAAATTTCCAAAATCTTGGCACCAGGCACCAACGAAGCTAAGTCTCACCACCAAAATTGGCTACTTGAAAACCAACCAAAACGAAAAATTTCTTGAACAAGATTTTTATAGTAGCTATTTTGGAATATAAAGGGTGCATTCAAACCAACAAATCTCTAAAACCAGGACTCTGAAAATTTCCAAAATGCTTACACCAAGCACCAACTTTGCTATGTCTCACCACCAAATTTGGCCAGCTTGAAAACCAAGAAAAATAAAAATTTTCATGCACCAAGATTTTTAAATTAGTCATTTTGTGATCTAAAGAGTGCATTCCAACCATTAAATCCCTAAAACCAAGACTTTGAAAATTTACCAAATCTTTGCACCACGCACCCATTAAGTTATCTTGGAAACCATCCAAATGAAAAATTTCTTGTACCAAGATTTTTACATCAGTCATTTGGTGATATAAAATAAAGAGTGCATTCCACCCATTAAATCTCAAAAACAAAGACATTGAAAATTTCCCAAATCTAGGCACCAACCACCAACGTAACCAAGTCTCACCATCAAAATTGGCTAGCTTGAAAACCAACCAAAATGAAAAATTTCTTGAACAAGATTTTTATAGTAGCTATTTTGGAATATAAAGGGTGCATTCAAACCATCAAATCTCTAAAACCAGGACTCTGAAAATTTCCAAAATGCTTACACCAAGCACCAACTTTGCTATGTCTCACCACCAAAATTGGCCAGCTTGAAAACCAAGCAAAATAAAAATTTTCATGCACCAAGATTTTTAAATTAGTCATTTTGTGATATAAAGAGTGCATTCCAACCATTAAATCCCTAAAACCAAGACTTTGAAAATTTACCAAATCTTTGCACCACGCACCCAATAAGTTATCTTGAAAACCATCCAAATGAAAAATTTCTTGCACCAAGATTTTTACATCAGTCATTTGGTGATATAAAATAAAGAGTGCATTCCACCCATTAAATCTCAATAACAAAGACATTGAAAATTTCCCAAATCTAGGCACCAACCACCAACGTAGCCAAGTCTCACTATCAAAATTGGCTAGCTTGAAAACCAACCAAAATGAAACATTTCTTGAACAAGATTTTTAGAGTAACCATTTTGGGATATAAAGAGTGCATTGCAACCATTAAATCTCAAAAACCAAGACTCTGAAAATTTCCAAAATCTTGGCACCAGGCACCAACGAAGCTAAGTCTCACCACCAAAATTGGCTGGCTTGAAAACCAACCAAAAAAAAAAAATTCTTGAACATGATTTTTAAAGTAGCTATTTTGGGATACAAAGAGTGCATTCAAACCATCAAATCTCAAAAACCAACACTCTGAAAATTTCAAAAATCGTGGCATCAAGCACCAACTTAGCTATGTCTCACCACCAAATTTGGCCAGCTTGAAAACCAACCAAAATAAAAAATTTCATTCACCAAGATTTTTACATTAGTCATTTTGTGATATATAGAGTGCATTCCAACCATTAAATCTCGAAAACCAAGACTTTGAAAATTTACCAAATCTTTGCACCACGCACCCATTAAGCTAGCTTGAAAACCATCCCAAATGAAAATTTCTTGCACCAAGATTTTTACATCAGTCATTTGGTGATATAAAATAAAGAGTGCATTCTACCCATTAAATCCCAAAAACAAATACATTTAAAATTTCCCAAATCTAGGCACAAACCACCAACGTAGCCAAGTCTCACCATCAAAATTGGCTAGCTTGAAAACCAACCAAAATGAAAAATTTCTTGAACAAGATTTTTAGAGTAACCATTTTGGGATATAAAGAGTGCATTGCAACCATTAAATCTCAAAAACCAAGACTCTGAAAATTTCCAAAATCTTGGCACCAGGCACCAACGAAGCTAAGTCTCACCACCAAAATTGGCTGGCTTGAAAACCAACCAAAACGAAAAATTTCTTGAACAAGATTTTTATAGTAGCTATTTTGGAATATAAAGGGTGTATTCAAACCATCAAATCTCTAAAACCAGGACTCTGAAAATTTCCAAAATGCTTACACCAAGCACCAACTTTGCTATGTCTCACCACCAAATTTGGCCAGCTTGAAAACCGAGCAAAATAAAAATTTTCATGCACCAAGATTTTTAAATTAGTCATTTTGTGATATAAAGAGTGCATTCCAACCATTAAATCCCCAAAACCAAGACTTTGAAAATTTACCAAATCTTTGCACCACGCACCCATTAAGTTATCTGGAAAACCATCCAAATGAAAAATTTCTTGCACCAAGATTTTTACATCAGTCATTTGGTAATATAAAATAAAGAGTGCATTCCACCCATTAAATCTCAAAAACAAAGACATTGAAAATTTCCCAAATCTAGGCACCAACCACCAACGTAGCCAAGTCTCACTATCAAAATTGGCTAGCTTGAAAACCAACCTAAATGAAAAATTTCTTGAACAAGATTTTTAGAGTAACCATTTTGGGATATAAAGAGTGCATTGCAACCATTAAATCTCAAAAACCAAGACTCTGAAAATTTCCAAAATCTTGGCACCAGGTACCAACGAAGCTAAGTCTCACCACCAAAATTGGCTGGCTTGAAAACCAACCAAAAAGAGAAATTTCTTGAACAAGATTTTTATAGTAGTTATTTTGGGATATAAAGAGTGCATTCGAACCATCAAATCTCAAAAACAAAGACTCTGAAAATTTCCAAAATCGTGGCACCAAGCACCAACTTAGCTATGTCTCACCACCAAATTTGGCGAGATTGAAAACCAACAAAAATAAAAAATTTCATGCACCAAGATTTTTACATTAGTCAATTGGTGATATAAAGAGTGAATTCCAACCATTAAATCTCAAAAACAAAGACATTGAAAGTTTCCCAAATCTAGGCTCCAACCACCAACGTAGCCAAGTCTCACCATCAAAATTGGCTACGTTGAAAACCAACCAAAATGAAAAAATTCTTGAACAAGCTTTTTAGGGTAACCATTTTGGGATATAAAGAGTGCATTGCAACCATTAAATCTCAAAAACCAAGACTCTGAAAATTTCCAAAATGTTGGCACCAGGCACCAACGTAGCTAAGTCTCACCACCAAAATTGGCTGGCTTGAAAACCAACCAAAAAGAAAAATTTCTTGAAAAAGATTTTTATAGTAGTTATTTTGGGATATAAAGAGTGCATTCAAACCATCAAATCTCAAAAACCAAGACTCTGAAAATTTCAAAAATCTTGGCACCAAACACCAACTTAGCTGTGTCTCACAACCAAATTTGGCCAGCTTGAAAACCAACAAAAATAAGAAATTTCATTCACCAAGATTTTTACATTACCCATTTGGTGATATAATGAGTGCATTCCAACAATTAAATCTTAAAAACCAAGACTTTGAAAATTTACCAAATCTTTGCACCACGCACCCATTAAGCTAGCTTGAAAACCATCCCAAATGAAAATTTTCTTGCACCAAGATTTTTACATCAGTCATTTGGTGATATAAAGAGTGCATTCCAACCATTAAATCTAAAAAACGAAGACATTGAAAATTTCCCAAATCTTCGCACCAACAACAAATGTAGCTAACTAAGTCTTACCTTCAAAATTGGCTAGCTTGAAAACCAACCAAAATGAAAAATTTCTTGAACAAGATTTTTAGAGATAACCATTTTGGGATATAAAGAATGCATTGCAACCATTAAATCTCAAAAACCAAGACTCTGAAAATTTCCAAAATCTTGGCACCAGGCACCAACGAAGCTAAGTCTCACCACCAAAATTGGCTGGCTTGAAAACCAACCAAAAAGAAAAATTTCTTGAACAAGATTTTTATAGTAGTTATTTTGGGATTTAAAGAGTGCATTCGAACCATCAAATCTCAAAAACAAAGACTCTGAAAATTTCCAAAATCGTGGCACCAAGCACCATCTTAGCTAAGTCTCACCACCAAATTTGGCGAGATTGAAAACCAACAAAAATAAAAAATTTCATGCACCAAGATTTTTACATTAGTCATTTGGTGATATAAAGAGTGAATTCCAACCATTAAATCTCAAAAACAAAGACATTGAAAGTTTCCCAACTCTAGGCTCCAACCACCAACGTAGCCAAGTCTCACCATCAAAATTGGCTAGGTTGAAAACCAACCAAAATGAAAAATTTCTTGAACAAGATTTTTAGGGTAACCATTTTGGGATATAAAGAGTGCATTGCAACCATTAAATCTCAAAAACCAAGACTCTGAAAATTTCCAAAATGTTGGCACCAGGCACCAACGTAGCTAAGTCTCACCACCAAAATTGGCTGGCTTGAAAACCAACCAAAAAGAAAAATTTCTTGAACAAGAATTTTATAGTAGTTATTTTGGGATATAAAGAGTGCATTCAAACCATCAAATCTCAAAAACCAAGAATCTGAAAATTTCCAAAATCTTGACACGAGGCACCAACGTAGCTAAGTCTCACCACCAAAATTGGCTGGCTTGAAAACCAACCAAAAAGAAAAATTTCTTGAACAAGATTTTTATAGTAGTTATTTTGGGATATAAAGAGTGCATTCGAACCATCAAATCTCAAAAACAAAGACTCTTAAAATTTCCAAAATCGTGGCACCAAGCACCAACTTAGCTATGTCTCACCACCAAATTTGGCGAGATTGAAAACCAACAAAAATAAAAAATTTCATGCACCAAGATTTTTACATTAGTCATTTGGTGATATAAAATAAAGAGTGCATTCCACCCATTAAATCTCAAAAACAAAGACATTGAAAGTTTCCCAAATCTAGGCACCAACCACCAACAAAGCCAAGTCTCACCATCAAAATTGGCTAGCTTGAAAACCAACCAAAATGAAAAATTTCTTGAACAAACTTTTTAGAGTAACCATTTTGGGATATAAAGAGTGCATTGCAACCATTAAATCTCAAAAACCAAGACTCTGAAAATTTCCAAAATCTTGGCACCAGGCACCAACGAAGCTAAGTCTCACCACCAAAATTGGCTGGCTTGAAAACCAACCAAAAAGAAAAATTTCTTGAACAAGATTTTTATAGTCGTTATTTTGGGATTTAAAGAGTGCATTCGAACCATCAAATCTCAAAAACAAAGACTCTGAAAATTTCCAAAATCGTGGCACCAAGCACCAACTTAGCTATGTCTCACCACCAAATTTGGCGAGATTGAAAACCAACAAAAATAAAAAATTTCATGCACCAAGATTTTTACATTAGTCAATTGGTAATATAAAGAGTGAATTCCAACCATTAAATCTCAAAAACAAAGACATTGAAAGTTTCCCAAATCTAGGCTCCAACCACCAACGTAGCCAAGTCTCACCATCAAAATTGGCTAGGTTGAAAACCAACCAAAATGAAAAAATTCTTGAACAAGCTTTTTAGGGTAACCATTTTGGGATATAAAGAGTGCATTGCAACCATTAAATCTCAAAAACCAAGACTCTGAAAATTTCCAAAATGTTGGCACCAGGCACCAACGTAGCTAAGTCTCACCACCAAAATTGGCTGGCTTGAAAACCAACCAAAAAGAAAAATTTCTTGAACAAGATTTTTATAGTAGTTATTTTGGGATATAAAGAGTGCATTCAAACCATCAAATCTCAAAAACCAAGACTCTGAAAATTTCCAAAATCTTGACACTAGGCACCAACGTAGCTAAGTCTCACCACCAAAATTGGCGGGGTTGAAAACCAACCAGAAAGAAAAATTTCTTGAACAAGATTTTTATAGTAGTTATTTTAGGATATAAAGAGTGCATTCGAACCATCAAATCTCAAAAACAAAGACTCTGAAAATTTCCAAAATCGTGGCACCAAGCACCAACTTAGCTATGTCTCACCACCAAATTTGGCGAGATTGAAAACCAACAAAAATAAAAAATTTCATGCACCAAGATTTTTACATTAGTCATTTGGTGATATAAAGAGTGAATTCCAACCATTAAATCTCAAAAACAAAGACATTGAAAGTTTCCCAAATCTAGGCTCCAACCACCAACGTAGCCAAGTCTCACCATCAAAATTGGCTAGGTTGAAAACCAACCAAAATGAAAAATTTCTTGAACAAGCTTTTTAGGGTAACCATTTTGGGATATAAAGAGTGCATTGCAACCATTAAATCTCAAAAACCAAGACTCTGAAAATTTCAAAAATGTTGGCACCAGGCACCAACGTAGCTAAGTCTCACCACCAAAATTGGCTGGCTTAAAACCAACCAAAAAGAAAAATTTCTTGAACAAGAATTTTATAGTAGTTATTTTGGGATATAAAGAGTGCATTCAAACCATCAAATCTCAAAAACCAAGAATCTGAAAATTTCCAAAATCTTGACACTAGGCACCAACGTAGCTAAGTCTCACCACCAAAATTGGCTGGCTTGAAAACCAGCCAAAAAGAAAAATTTCTTGAACAAGATTTTTATAGTAGTTATTTTGGGATATAAAGAGTGCATTCGAACCATCAAATCTCAAAAACAAAGACTCTTAAAATTTCCAAAATCGTGGCACCAAGCACCAACTTAGCTATGTCTCACCACCAAATTCGGCGAGATTGAAAACCAACAAAAATAAAAAATTTCATGCACCAAGATTTTTACATTAGTCATTTGGTGATATAAAGAGTGAATTCCAACCATTAAATCTCAAAAACAAAGACATTGAAAGTTTCCCAAATCTAGGCTCCAACCACCAACGTAGCCAAGTCTCACCATCAAAATTGGCTAGGTTGAAAACCAACCAAAATGAAAAATTTCTTGAACAAGCTTTTTAGGGTAACCATTTTGGGATATAAAGAGTGCATTGCAACCATTAAATCTCAAAAACCAAGACTCTGAAAATTTCCAAAATGTTGGCACCAGGCACCAACGTAGCTAAGTCTCACCACCAAAATTGGCTGGCTTGAAAACCAACCAAAAAGAAAAATTTCTTGAACAAGATTTTTATAGTAGTTATTTTGGGATAGAAAGAGTGCATTCGAACCATCAAATCTCAAGAACAAAGACTCTAAAAATTTTGAAAATCGTGGCACCAAGCACCAACTTAGCCATGTCTCACCACCAAATTTGGCGAGATTGAAAACCAACAAAAATAAAAAATTTCATGCACCAAGATTTTTACATTAGTCATTTGGTGATATAAAGAGTGAATTCCAACCATTAAATCTCAAAAACAAAGACATTGAAAGTTTCCCAAATCTAGGCTCAACCACCAACGTAGCCAAGTCTCACCATCAAAATTGGCTAGCTTGAAAACCAACCAAAATGAAAAATTTCTTGAACAAGCTTTTTAGGGTAACCATTTTGGGATATAAAGAGTGCATTGCAACCATTAAATCTCAAAAACCAAGACTCTGAAAATTTCCAAAATGTTGGCACCAGGCACCAACGTAGCTAAGTCTCACCACCAAAATTGGCTGGCTTGAAAACCAACCAAAAAGAAAAATTTCTTGAACAAGATTTTTATAGTAGTTTTTTTGGGATATAAAGAGTGCATTCGAACCATCAAATCTCAAAAACAAAGACTCTGAAAATTTCCAAAATCGTGGCACCAAGCACCAACTTAGCTGTGTCTCACCACCAAATTTGGCGAAATTGAAAACCAACAAAAATAAAAAATTTCATGCACCAAGATTTTTACATAAGTCATTTGGTGATATAAAGAGTGAATTCCAACCATTAAATCTCAAAAACAAAGACATTGAAAGTTTCCCAAATCTAGGCAACAACCACCAACGCAGCCAAGTCTCACCATCAAAATTGGCTAGCTTGAAAACCAACCAAAATGAAAAATTTCTTGAACAAGCTTTTTAGAGTAACCATTTTGGGATATAAAGAGTGCATTGCAACCATTAAATCTCAAAAACCAAGACTCTGAAAATTTCCAAAATGTTGGCACCAGGCACCAACGTAGCTAAGTCTCACCACCAAAATTGGGTGGCTTGAAAACCAACCAAAAAGAAAAATTTCTTGAAAAAGATTTTTATAGTAGTTATTTTGGGATATAAAGAGTGCATTCAAACCATCAAATCTCAAAAACAAAGACTCTGAAAATTTCCAAAATCTTGGCACCAAGCACCAACTTAGCTATGTCTCACAACCAAATTTGGCCAGTTTGAAAACCAACCAAAATAAAAAATTTCATTCACCAAGATTTTTACATTAGTCATTTTATGATATAAAGAGTGCATTCCAACAATTAAATCTCAAAAACCAAGACTTTGAAAATTTACCAAATCTTTTCACCACGCACCCATTAAGCTAGCTTGAAAACCATCCCAAATCAAAATTTTCTTGCACCAAGATTTTTACATCAGTCATTTTGGGATATAAAGATTGCATTCCAACAATTAAATCACAAAAACGAAGACATGGAAATTTTCCCAAATCTTGGCACCAAGCACAAACGCATCTAAGTCTCACCATCAAAATTGCTAGCTTGAAAACCAACCAAAATGAAAAATTTATTGAACAAGATTTTTAGAGTAGCCATTTTGGAATATAAAGAGTGCATTCGAACCATTAAAATATCAAAAACAAAGACTCTGAAAATTTCCAAAATCGTGGCACCAAGCACCAACTTAGCTATGTCTCACCACCAAATTTGGCGAGATTGAAAACCAACAAAAATAAAAAATTTCATGCACCAAGAATTTTACATTAGTCATTTGGTGATATAAAGAGTGAATTCCAACGATTAAATATCAAAAACAAAGACATTGAAAATTTCCCAAATCTAGGCACCAACCACCAACGTAGCCAAGTCTCACCATCAAAATTCGCAAGATTGAAAACAACCAAAATGAAAAATTTCTTGAACAAGCTTTTTAGAGTAACCATTTTGGGATATAAAGAGTGCATTGCAACCATCAAATCTCAAAAACCAAGACTCTGAAAATTTCCAAAATCTTGGCACCAGGCACCAACGTAGCTATGTCTCACCACCAAAATTGGCTGGCTTGAAAACCAACCAAAAAGAAAAATTTCTTGAACAAGATTTTTATAGTAGTTATTTTGGGATATAAAGAGTGCATTCAAACCATCAAATCTCAAAAACCAAGACTCTGAAAATTTCCAAAATGTTGGCACCAAGCACCAACTTAGCTATGTCTCACAACCAAATTTGGCCAGCTTGAAAACCAACCAAAATAAAAAATTTCATTCACCAAGATTTTTACATTAGTCATTTTGTGATATAAAGAGTGCATTCCAACAATTAAATCTCAAAAACCAAGACTTTGAAAATTTACCAAATCTTTGCACCACGCACCCATTAAGCTAGCTTGAAAACCATCCCAAATGAAAATTTTCTTGCACCAAGATTTTTACATCAGTCATTCCAACCATAAATCACAAAAACGAAGACATTGAAATTTTCCCAAATCTTGGCACCAAGCACAAACGTAGCTAAGTCTCACAATCAAAATTGCTAGCTTGAAAACCAACCAAAATGAAAAATTTATTGAACAAGATTTTTAGAGCAGCCATTTTGGGATATAAAGAGTGCATTCCAACCATCAAATCTCAAAAATCAAGACTCTGAAAATTTCCAAAATCTTGGCACCAAGCATCAACATAGCTAAGTCTCACCACCAAAATTGGCTCGCTTGAAAACCAACCAAAACGAAAAATTTCTTGAACAAGATTATTATAGTAGCTAGTTTGGGATATAAAGGGTGCATTCAAACCATCAAATCTTCAAAACATGGACTCTGAAAATTTCCAAAATGCTTACACCTAGCACCAACTCTTCTATGTCTCCCCACCACATTTGGCCAGCTTGAAAACCAACCAAAATAAAAAATTTCATGCACCAAGATTTCTACATTAGTCATTTTGTGATATAAAGAGTGCATTCCAACCATTACATCTCAAAAAAAAAAAACTTTGAAAATTTACCAAATCTTTGCACTACGCACCCATTAAGCTAGCTTGAAAACCATCCAAAATGAAAAATTTCTTGCACAAAGATTTTTACATCAGTCATTTGGTGATATAAAATAAAGAGTGCATTCCACCCATTAAATCTCAAAAACGAAGACTTTGAAAATTTCCCAAATCTTGGCACCAAGCACAAACGTAGCTAAGTCTCACCATCAAAATTGGCTAGCTTGAAAACTAAACAAAATGAAAAATTTCTTGAACAAGATTTTTAGAGTAGCCATTGTGGGATATAAAGAGTGCATTCAAACCATCAAATCTTAAAAACCAAGACTCTGAAAATTTCCAAAATTTTGGCAGCAAACACCAACTTACCTAAGTCTCACCACCAAAATTGGCTAGCTTGAAAACCAACCAAAACGAAAAATTTCTTGAACAAGATTTTTATAGTAACTATTTTTGGATATAAAGAGTGCATTCAAACCATCAAATCTCAAAAACCAAGACTCTGAAAATTTCGAAAATCCTGGCACCAAGCACCAACTTACCTACGTCTCACCACCAAATTTGGCCAGCTTGAAAACCAACCAAAATAAAAAATTTCATGCACCAAGATTTTTACATTAGTCATTTTGTGATATAAAGAGTGCATTCCAACCATTAAATCTCAAAAACTAAACTTTGAAAATTTACCAAATCTTTGTTGCACCACGCACCGATTAAGCTAGCTTTAAAACCATCCCAAATGAAAAAATTTTTGAACCAAGATTTTTACATCAGTCATTTGGTGATATAAAGAGTACATTCCAACCACTAAATCTCAAAAATGAAGACTTTGAAAATTTCCAAAATCTTGGCACCAAGCACAAACGTAGCTAAGTCTCACCATCAAATTTGGCTAGTTTGAAAACCAACCAAAACGAAAAATTTCTTGAACAAGATTTTTATAGTAGCTATTTTGGGATATAAATAGTGCATTCAAACCATCAAATCTCAAAATCCAACACTCTGAAAATTTCCAAAATCCTGGCACCAAGCACCAACTTAGCTATGTCTCACCACCAAATTTGGCCAGCTTGAAAACCAACCAAAATAAAAAATTTCATGCACCATGATTTTTACATTAGTCATTTTGTGATATAAAGAGTGAATTCCAACCATTAAATCTCAAAATCCAAGACTTTGAAAATTTACCAAATCTTTTCACCGGGCACCCATTAAGCTAGCTTGAAAACCATCCCAAATGAAAAATTTCTCGCACCAAGATTTTTACATGAGTCACTTGGTGATATAAAATAAAGAGTGCATTCCACCCATTAAATCTCAAAAACGAAGACTTTGAAAATTTCCCAAATCTTGGCACCAAGCACAAACGTAAATAAAAATTTGGCCAGCTTGAAAAGCAACCAAAATAAAAATTTTCATGCACCAAGATTTTTACATTAGTCATTTGGTGATATAAAGAGACCTTTCCAAGAATTAGATCTCAAAAACTAAGACTTTGAACATTTCCCAAATCTTTGCACCAAGCATAAAAGTCTCACCACCAAACTTGACTAGCTTGAAAACCAACCAAAATGAAAAATTTATTGCACGAGCTTTTTATAGTAGCCAGTTGGTGATATAAACAGTGCATCACAACCATCAAATCTAAAAAAAAGAAAGAAACTGAAAATTTCTCAAATCTCGGCACCAACCACCAACTTAGCCAAGTCTCACCACCAAACTTAGCTAGCTTGAAAACCAACCAAAATGAAAAATCTCTTGCACAAAGACTTTTAGAGTAGCCATTTCGTGATATAAAGAGTGCATTACAACCATCTATTCTCAAAAGCAAAGACTATGAAATTTCCCAAATGTTGGCCCATATCACCCACTAAGCTATCTTGAAAACCAACCATAATTAAAAATTTCTTCCACCATGATATTTACAGTAGTCGTTTTGTATATAAAGAGAGCATTCCAACCATTAAATCTCAAAAACCAAGACTTTGAAAATTTCCCAAATCTTTGCACCAGGCATAAAAGTCTCACCACCAAACTTGGCTAGCTTCAAAACCAACCAAAATGAAATATTTATTGCACGAGATTTTTATAGTAGCCAGTTGGTGATATAAGGAGTGCATCCCAACCATCAAATCTTAAAAAAAAGACACTGAAAATTTCTCAAATCTCGACACCAACCACCAACATAGCCAAGTCTCACCACCAAACTTCGCTAGCTTGAAAACCAACCAAAATGAAAAATTTCTTGCACAAAGACTTTTAGAGTAGCCATATGGTGATATAAAGAGTGCATTCCAACCTTCTATTCTCAAAAGCCAAGACTTTGAAAATTTCCCAAATGTTGGCACATAGCCCCAACTAAGCTACCTTGAAAACCAACCCAAATTAAAAATTTATTCCACCATGATATTTACAGGATTCGTTTTGTGATATAAAGATAGTATTCCAACCATTAAATCACAGAAACCAAGACTTTTAAAATTTCCCAAATCTTTGCACCAAGTATAAAACTCTGACCACCAAACTTGGCTAGCTTGAAAACCAAACAAAATGAAAAATTTCTTGCATGAGATTTTTATAGTAGCGAGTTGATGATATAAAGAGTGCATCCCAACCATTAAATCTAAAAAAAAAAGACCTTTAAATTTTCTCAAATCTTGGCACCAACCATCAGCTGAGCCAAGTCTCACCACCAAAACTTAGCTAGCTTGAAAACCAACAAAAATGATTAATTTCTTGCACAAAGACTTTTAGAGTACCCATTTGGTGATATAAAGAGTGCATTCCAACCATAATTTCTCAAAAGCAAAGACTTTGAAATTTTCCCAAATGTTGGCACATAGCACCCACTAAGCTAGCATGAAAACCAACCAAAATTAAAAATTTATTCCACCGTGATATTTACAGCAGTCGTTTTGTGATATAAAATGAGCATTCCAACCATTAAATCTCAAAAACCAAGATTTTTAAAATTTTCCAGATCTTGACACCAAGCATAAAAGTCTGACCACTAAACCTGGCTAGCTTGAAATCCAACAAAAATGAAAAATTTCTTGCACGAGATATTTATATTAGCCTGTTGGTGATACAAATAGTGCATCCCAACCATCAAATCTCAAAAAAAAGACACTGAAAATTTCTCAAAACTTGGCACCAAACATCAACTTAGCCAAGTGTCACCACCAAACTTAGCTAGCTTGAAAACAAACCAAAATGAAAAATTTCATGCACAAAGACTTTTATAGTAGCCATTTGGTGATATAAAGAGTGCATTCCAACCATCTATTCTCAAAAGCCCAAGACTATGCAAATTTCCCAAATGTTGGCCCATAGCACCCTCTAAGCTATCTTGAAAACCAACCAAAATTAAAAATTTCTTCCAGCATGATATTTACAGTAGTCGTTTGTGATATAAATAGAGCATTCCAACCATTAAATCTCAAAAATCAAGACTTTGAAAATTTCCCAAATCTTTGCACCAAGCATAAAAGTCTCACCACCAAACTTCACTAGCTTGAAAACCAACCAAAATGAAAAACTTCTTGCAAAAGATTTTTATAGTAGCCAGTTGGTGATATAAAGAGTGCATCTCAACCATCAAATCTAAAAAAAAGACACTGAAGATTTCTCAAATCTCAGCACCAACCACCAACTTAGCCTAGTCTCACCACCAAACTTAGCTAGCTTGAAAACCAACCAAAAAGAAAAATTTATTCCACCATGATATTTACAATAGTCGTTTTATGATATAAAGAGAGCATTCCAACCATTAAATCTCAAAAACCAAGACTTTGAAAATTTTTCCAAATCTTTGCGCCAAGCATAAAAGTCTCACCACCAAACTTGGCTAGCTTGAAAACCAAACAAAATAAAAAATTTATTGCACGAGATTTTTATATTACCCTGTTGGTGATACAAATAGTGCATCCCAACCATCAAATCTCAAAAAAAAGACACTGAAAATTTCTCAAATCTCGGCACCAACCACCAACTTAGCCAAGTCTCAACACCAAACTTCGCAAGCTTGAAAACCAATCAAAATGAAAAATTTCTTGCACAAAGACTTTTTTAGAGAAGCCATTTGGTGATATAAAGAGTGCATTCCAACCATCTATTCCCAAAAGCCAAGACTTTGAAAATTTCCCAAATGTTGGCATATAGCACCCACTAAGCTACCTTGAAAACCAACCAAAATTAAAAATTTCTTCCACCATGATATTTACAGTAGTCGTTTTGTGATACAAAGAGACCATTCCAACCATTAAATCTCAAAAACCAAGATTTTTAAAATTTCCCAGATATTGGCACCAAGCATAAAAGTCTGACCACCAAACATGGATAGCTTGAAAACCAACAAAAATGAAAAATTTCTTGCACGAGATTTTTATATTAGCCTGTTGGTGATATAAATAGTGCATCCCAACCATCAAATCTCAAAAAAAAGACACTGAAAATTTCTCAAAAGCACCAACCACCAACTTAGTCAAGTCTCACCACCAAACTTAGCTAACTTGAAAACCAACCAAAATGAAAAATTTCTTGCACCAATATTTTTACAGTAATCATTTGGTGAAATAAAGAATGCATTCCAACCATTAAATCTCAAACACACAGACTTTGAAACTATCCCAAATTTTGGCACCATGCACCCACTAAGCTAGGTTGAAAACCAAGTAAAATGAAAAATTTCTTGCACCAAGGCTTTTATTATAGTAGCCATTTTGTGATATAAAGAGTGCATTCCAACCATCTATTCTAAAAAACAAAGACTTTTAAAAGTTCCCAAATCTTGCTACCGAACACGCACTAAGCTAGCTTGAAAACCAAGCAAAATGAAACATTTCTTGCACCAATAATTTTAGAGTAGCCATTTGGTGATATAAAAAGTGCATTCCAACCATCTATTCTCAAAAGCCAAGACTTTCAAAATTTCCCAAATCTGGGCACCAAGCACCCAGTAAGCAACCTTGAAAACCAACCAAAATTAAAAATTTCTTCCACCAAGATATTTACAGTAGTCGTTTTCTGATATAAAGAGAGCATTCCAACCATTAAATCTAAAAAACCAAGACTTTTAAAATTTCCCAAATCTTTGCACCAAGCATAAAAGTCTCACCACCAAACTTGGCTAGCTTGAAAATCAACCAAAATGAAAAAATTTTTGCACGAGATTTTTATAGTAGCCAGTTTGTGATATAAAGAGTGCATCCCAGCCATCAAATTTAAAAAAAAAGACACTGAAAATTTCTCAAATCTCGGCACCAACCACCAACTTAGCCAAGTCTCCCCAAATGATGTCTAGTGTCAAAATCTATGTATAATAAATTTTTCAATTTGGTTTGTTTTCAAGCAAACCCAAAACAAACCAATTTTGCTGGCGAGACTTAGTTATGTTGGTCCTTGGTGTCCAGATTTGGAAATTTTTGAATGTCTTGGTTTTCGGGACTTAGAGGCTGCAATGCACTTTTCAAATCCCCAAATGATGACTAGTATTAAAATATAGGTGCAAAAAAATTTTGAATTTGGTTGTTTTTCCGGCAAGGCATGTTCCTTGGTCAGACTTGGCTAAGTTGGTGCTTGGTACAAAGATTTGAAATTTGTGAAAGTGTTGGCTTTTTATACTTATGGGCTACAATGGACTCTTGAAATCCCCAAATGACAATAGTGTAAAAATAAAGGTGCATGAATATTTTGAATTTGTTGGTGTTGGGTACAAAAATTTGGGGATTTTTCGAAGACTTTGTTTTTGAGACTTAGGGGCTGCAGTGCAATCTTTATATCCCCAAATGATGACTAGTTTCAAAATATAGGTACAAACAAATTTTCAATTTGGTTGGTTTTCAAGCTAGCCAAGTTTGGTGGGGAGGCTTAGTTATGTTGGTGCTTGGTGCCAAGATTCTGAAATTTTTGAAAGTCTTTGTTTTTGGGACTTAGAGGTTGCAATGCACTTTTTAAATCTCCATGTGACGACTAGTTTCAAGATATAGGTGCAAAAAAAATTTCAATTTGGTTGCTTTTCATGGAAGCCATGCTTGGTGGTAAGACTTGTCTGTGTTGGTGCTTGGTGCCAAAGTTAGAGAATTTTTCAAATGATTTTGTTTTTGAGACTTAGGAGCTGCAATACACTCTTTATATCCCCAAGTGACGACTAGTTTCAAAATATAGGTGCAGGAAATTTTTCAATTTGGTTGGTTTTCAATAAAACCAAGTTTGGTGGTGAGACATGACTAAGTTGGTTGTTGGTGCCAAAATTTTGGAATTTTTCGAAGACTTTGTTATTGAGACTTACGGGCTGCAATGCAATCTTTATATCCCCAAATGATGACTAGTGTCAAAATCTATGTTAAAGAAATTTTTCAATTTGGTTTGTTTTCAAGCAAGCCAAGTTTGGTGGCGGGACTTAGTTATGTTGGTGCTTGGTGCCAAGATATGGAAATTTTTGAAATTCTTGGTTTTCGGGACATAGAGGCTGCAATGCACTTTTCAAATCCCCAAATGATGACTAGTATCAAAATATAGGTCCAGGAAATTTTTGAATTTGGTTGGTTTTCCCGCAAGGCATGTTTCTTGGTGAGACTTGGCTAAGTTGGTCCTTGGTACAAAGATTTGAAATTTTTGAAAGTCCTTGTTTTTTTTTTGAGACTTAGGGACTGCAATGCACTCTTAATATCTCCAAGTGACTACTAGTTTCAAAATACAGGTGCAAGAAATTTTTCAATTTTATTGCTTTTCTCAAGCAAGCCATGTTTGGTGGTGAGACTTGGCTAAGTTGGTGCTTGGTGCCAAGATTTAAGAATTTTTCAAAGACTGTTTTTTAGACTTAAGGGCTGCAATGCAATCTTTATATCCCCAAGTGATGACTAGTTTCAAAATCTAGGTGTAAAAATATTTTCAATTTCGTTGCTTTTCAAGGAAGCCATGCTTGATGGTGAGACTTGTCTAAGTTGGTGCTTGGTGCCAAAATTTGAGAATTTTTGAAAGATTTGGTTTATGAGACTGAGGAGCTGCAATGCACTCTTTATATCCCAAATTGATGACTAGTTTCAAAATATAGGTGCAAGAAATTTTTCAATTTGGTTGGTTTTCAAGCAAGCCAAATTTGGTTGAAATTTTTCGAAGAATTTGTTTTTGAGACTTACGGGCTGCAATGCAATCTTTATATCCCCAAATGATGACAGTGTCAAAATCTATGTACAAGAAATTTTTGAATTTGGTTTGTTTTCAAGCAAGCCAAATTTGGTGGCGAGACTTAGTTATGTTGGTCCTTGGTGTCAAGATTTGGAAATTTTTTAAAGTCTTTGTTTTCGGGACTTAGAGGCTGCAATGCACTTTTCAAATCCCCAAGTGATGACTAGTATCAAAATATAGGTGCAGGAAATTTTTCAATTTGGTTGGTTTTCCCGCAAGGCATGTTTCTTGGTGAGACTTGGCTAAGTTGGTGCTTAGTACAAAGATTTGAAATTTTTGAAAGTCCTTGTTTTTTATACTTACGGGATGCAATGGACTCTTTAATTCCCCAAACTACAACTAGTGTCAAAATAAAGGTGCATGAAAATTTTGAATTTGTTGGTGTTGAGTACCAAAATTTGGGGATTTTTAGAAGAATTTGGTTTTGAGACTTAGTTATGTTGGTTTTCAAGGAAGCCAAGTTTGGTGGTGAGACTTAGTTATGTTGGTGCTTAGTGCCAAGATTTGGAAATTTTTGGAAGTCTTGGTTTTTGGGACTTAGATGCTACAATGCTCTTTTTAAATCCCCAAATGACGACTAGTGTCAAAATATAGATGCAGGATGTTTTTCAATTTGGTTGGTTTTCAAGCAAGCCAAGTTTGGTTGTGAGACTTGACAAAGTTGGTGCTTGGTGCAAAGATTTGCAAACTTTTAAATGACTTGGTTTATGAGACTTAGGGGCTGCAATGCACACTTTATATCCCAAAATGACGACTAATGTCAAAATTTAGGTGCAAGAAAATTTTCAATATGGCTGGTTTTCAATAAAGCTATGTTTGTTGGTAAGACTTGGCTTAGTGCTTGGTGCCAAAATTTGAAATTTTTGAAAGTCTTGGATTTTAAGACTTAGGGGCCGCAATGCACTTTTAAATCCCCAATTGAGAAGTAGTGTCAAAATATAGGTGCATGAAATTTTTCAATTTGGTATCTTTTCAAGGAAGCCATGATGGGTGTGAGACTGTCTAAGTTGGTGCTTGGTCCCAAAATTTGAGAATTTTCAAAGATTTGGTTTTTGAGACTTAGGGGTTGCAATGCACTCTCTATATCCCAAAGTGACGACTAGTTTTGAAATATAGGTGCAAGAAATTTTTCAATTTGGTTGGTTTTCAAGAAAGTCAGGTTTGGTGGTGAGACTTGGCTAAGTTGGTGCTTGGTGCAAAAATTTTGGAATTTTTCGAAGAGTTTGTTTTGGAGACTGAGGAGCTGCAATGCAATCTTTATATCCCCAAATGATGACTAGTGTCAAAATCTATGTACAAGAAATTTTTTAATTTGGTTGGTCAAGCAATCCAAGTTTGGTTGTGAGACTTAGTTCTGTTGTGCTTGGTGCCAATATTTAGAAATTTTTGAAAGTCTTGGTTTTTGAGACTTAAGGGCTGCAATACATTCTTAAAATCTGCAAATGACGACTAGTGTCAAAATATAGATGGAAGAAATTTTTCAATTTGCTTGGTTTTCAAGCAGGGCATGTTTCTTGGTGAGACTTTGTTAAGTTGGTACTTGGAGTCAAGATTTGAAAATTTTCAAAATCTTGGTTTTTGAGACTTACGGGCTCCAATGGACTCTTTAAATCCCCAAATGAGAACTAGTGTCAAAATATAGGTGCATGAAAATTTTAAATTTGGTTGGTTTTCAAGGAAGCCGTGTTTGGTTGTGAGACTTGTCTAAGTTGGTGCTTGTTGGCAAAATTTTAGAATTTTTCAAAGATTTGGTTTTTCAGACTTAGGGGCTGCAATGCACTCTTTATATTCCGAAGTGAGGACTAGTTTCAAAATATAGCTGCAAGAAATTTTTCAATTTGGTTGGTTTTCAAGAAAGACAAGTTTGGTCGTGAGACTTGGCTAAAATGGTGCTCGGTTCCAAAATTTGGGAATTTTTCGAAGACTTTGTTTTTGAGACTTAGGGGCTGCAGTGCAATCTTTATATCCCCAAATAATGACTAGGGTGAAAATATAGGTACAAGAAATTTTTCAATTTCGTTGGGTTTCAAGCAAGCCAAGTTTAGTGGTGAGACTTAGTTATGTTGGTGTTTGGTGCCAAGATTTGGAAATTTTTTAAAGTCTTCGCTTTTGGGACTTAGAGGCTGCAATGCACTTTTTATATCCCCAAATGACGACTAGTGTCAAAATATAGGTGCAGGAACATTTTTCAATTTGGTTGGTTTTCAAGCAAGCCAAGTTTTGTTGTGAGACTTGGAAAAGTTGGTTCTTGGTGCAAAGATTTGTAATCTTTTGAATGACTTGGTTTTTGAAACTTAGGGGCTGAAATGCACACTTTATATCCCAAAACGACGACTAGTGTCAAAATTCAGGTGCAAGAAAATTTTTCAATTTGGTTGGTTTTCATGAAAGCCATGTTTGATGGTGAGACTTGGCTTGGTGCCAATATTTTTCAATTTTTTGAAAGTCATGGTTTTTGAGACTTAGGGGCGGCAATGTACTCTTTCAATCCCCAAATGACAACTAGTGTCAAAATATAAGTGCATGAAAATTTTTCAATTTGGTTGTTTTTCAAGGAAGCAATGTTTGGTGGTGAGACTTGTATAATTTGGTGCTTGATGACAAAATTTTAGAATTTTTCAAACATTTAGTTTTTGAGACTTAGGGGTTGCAATGCACTCTTCATATCCCCAAGTCACGACTAGTTTCAAAATGTAGGTGTAAGGAATTTTTCAATTTTGTTGGTTTTCAAGCAAGTCAATTTTGGTGGTGAGACTTGGCTAAGTTAGTGCTGGGTACCAAAATTTTGGAATTTTTCGAAGACTTTGTTTTTGTGACTTAGGGGCTGCAGTGCAATATTTATATCCGCAAATGATGACTTGTGTCAAAATATAGGTACAAAAAAATTTCAATTTGGTTGGTTTTCAAGCAAGCTAAGTTTGGTGGTGAGACTTAGTTATGCTGGTGCTTGGTGCCAAGATTTAATAATTTTTCTAAGACTTGGTTTTTCAGACTTAAGGGCTCAATGCACACTTTATATCAACAAGTGACGACTAGTTTCAAAATATAGGTGCAAGAAGTTTTTCTATTTGGTTAGTTTTCAAGCAAGCCAATTTTGGTGGTGAGACTTGGTTAAGTTGGTGCTTGGTGCCAAGATTTAAGAATTTTTCAAAGACTTGGTTTTTGAGAATTAGGGGCTGTGATGTACTCTTTATATACCCTAGTGACAACTAGTTTAAAAATATAGGTGCATGAAAATTTGTAATTTGGTTGGTTTTCAAGCAAGCCAAGTTTGGTGGTGAGACTTGGCTAAGTTGGTGCTTGGTGCCGAGATTTGGCAATTTTTCGAAAGACTTGGTTTTTGAGACTTAGGGGCTGCAATGCACTCTTTATATCCACAAATGACTACTAGTGTCAAAATTTAGGTACAAGAAATTTTTCAATTTGGTTGGTTTTCAAGCAAGTCAAGTTTTGTGGTGAGACTTGGCTAAGTAGTGTTTGGTGCCAAGATTTGGAAAATTTTGAAAGTCTTGGTTTTTTATACTTAGGGGCGACAATGCACTCTTTCAATCCCCAAATGACAACTAGTGTCAAAATATAGGTGCATGAAATTTTTCAATTTAGATGCTTTTCAAGGAAGCCATGTGGGTGGTGACACTGCCTAATGGTGCTGGTTACAAATTTTAAGAATTTTTCAAATATTTAGTTTTTAGGACTTAGGGGCTGCAATGCACTATTAGCATCCCTAAGTCAAAGAAATTAAAACTTAAACTTAATACTTTTTAAAAATTATTTTATATTAATTTTCTATAGTGTAATTTTTTATTTTTTCCTTTCAGTTTAAAAAAAAAACAGAATAAGATTTTTTTTATAAAAGGTTGAAAGTGTGTTAAAAATGTTGAAAGTGTATAAAAGGAAATCAGTGAATTGGATTGATGAGTGCGGAAGGAGTGGGCGGAAAATCACATTTCTCTTTCTCTTTATCTTTCCTTTTTTTTCCTGGAAAAATGATTCACGATCATGTAGTTTAGTTTCGGATGTTTTCCAAATTATTAACTTTTTCAATTGTATTGTGGTGAAAACATCTGAGACCGGATAAAGCAGGATAGGATTTCATTTTAGCTGTCTTTTGTATTATTTTCTTCTCTTTTGTTTCTGGTTTTTTCAAGAACTTTTTGTTTGTTTGAATGTGGATCACTGAATATTACTGGCTTAGAGGCTTTTCTATTCAGTTATGTTCTCTTGTCTCTGTAATTGTTTTATTTGCATTTTATGAAATGTTATGTTATTCTATGGATTGAGTTTTGAGATTCATTTTGATCACAACCCAAAATTTAAGAAGTATCTCAATATTGATTCAAAATCTTGGTTTCATGAGTTGAAGTGCTTAGCATATGCGGATTCCCCTTTTGCACATAAGTTTGCATATTGGATCCTTGTTTATATGTTTTGATATTTTATTTTTTTGCATATGATATGATAAGATTTATTATATTTTCTAGCATTTTGTTCTTTTGAGCTTAATTCATATATACTGGTTTTCAGGGTGCCAATTCAGCAGAATGAATTATGAGTATGGAGGTAAATTTCATTTTGAATTCCCTTGCCTTCTGTTCTTTATGTTTTTTCCATCTTAATTTTGCTGCTCGCTTGGAAGTAGTTACCCTACATGTGGGAGTTTTCTGCCGTATTCATGTGTTGACATTTGCTTGTATTTGGTGTTGAGTATTTATTATTATTTCTATGTCTATTTTGTTGTTTATTTGGTGGAGAATTTTAGTACTGATTGAGCTGAAAGGAGAATAAGATATTTTTGCAATGAAGCTTCGTTTCTTATATATTGAATATCTACTCTATGCAGAGTTTCAATTCTTTAATTATATCTCTATGCTTATATTGTGCCAGTTATGGGTATCCCTGGCTCCTCAACTACTTTCACCCAATGGTTTTTAACATATTGACAAAAAATCGCAGGCCTGCAATGCTCATGGACTCGGACTTTATTGTGTGCTTTTATACGATACCTTGGGTTTGTCACCCATTCGTTATCTTGTTTCTACACCATGTTCATGCTTATACTTAAATGCAATTAAAATTTACTTTTGTCATCTATTATTGTACAAAGAGTTGCTGCTATCAAGGAACAGTTATCTCAAAAGTTGCAACATTTGTGATTACCTCAGTGGTTGATGATAGAATTACAAAACTTTGGACCAATCATGGCCTACTAACCCTCTGTCTTAGGTTGATAATTTTTATCATGACGTATAAACTAAAGAGGTTTTGATACTTTTCTTTCATCGCTACACACAATCAAATTGTAGCTTCCTATTAGAAATATTTCTCTTAAACATTATAAATTTTCACATAAGCAAGTATCCTTGTATGTTGACCTGGTATTGGTGCATGTTGATATATATTAGTGTGAATTGTAGTTCAGTGTGATATTTTTCTCAAGAGGTAAGACAACTACGAGGGCTTGTATCTGTGCCACTATTTGTTCAAACATCTAGACATACAAACGAGTAATGATGTTAAAAGGTTTAGTCCAGTGCAAATAAGAAACAATGTTTTAAATCAGCGTCACTGAATGAGCTAAAAATGATCTATTCCATGAAAATGTAAACCTTTTTCTCTTCTATTTCAGATGTGGGTTTATGGACACAATTTTGAGACCTTCCTTGCTATTGTTAATCCTAGAAAGGAAGTACTAGAATAAGGGGCACAAGAAAATGCTATATCCAAGGACTTCAATTCTCTTTGTGAAGATGCTAGAGCAAAAAGTTACATACATGAAGAGCTCTCAAAGATTGCAAAGGAAAAGGTGTTTTTTTTTTTTGCTTTTCTTATCATTGTCTAAATTGTTGTATTTGGAGACTTGCTGGTGAAACTTTAAATGAAGTTTCAGTTGTTTTAAATTATGTCTTTCTTCAACTATCTTCATTCTTTTTGAATGACAGTACATCTGAAGTGTTCATTTAGTATCAATTGTTGAAATTGTAAAATAGCGCTTGTGTGAAACTATCTTGTATGTTGATGCTTATGTATTGTTGGATTTAAGAATCTGTATGGTGTAGTGATGAACTGTTTGGATGAGTTGATCTGCTGAATTGGTGTGTGCTTGAAGAGGAAAGATGTGACAAATTTGTCAAGATAATTGTTAGGAAGGAAGAAATTGAAATTAACACTGTTTTAGGTTTTGTGAAAGGAACTGAGATAGCAATTTTGAGCAGTTGTGGTCTGGAGTGTGTTTGGAGTGTTGAGACAGTGCATAGGGGTCAATTGGAACTTGGTGAGAGCACTTTGTTAGTAGGATAGAGGAATCTTAAAAATCGGAGTTGGTGCATCCCTGATCATAGAGCAGCCATGCTGGTCTCATAGTTGTGACTAGATGTGATAAATTTGTCAAGACAATTGTTAGGAAGGAAGAAATTGAAATTAACACTGTTTTAGGTTTTGTGAGAGTATCTGAGATAACAATTTTGAGCAGTGGTCTGGGGTGTGTTTGGAGTGTTGAGATAGTGCATATGGTCAATTGGAACTTGGTGAGAGCACTTTGTTGGTAGGATAGAGGAATCTTAAAAACCAGAGTTGATGCATCCCTGATCATAGAGCAGCCCTGGCCTGGTCCAGTAAGTTATGACTAGATGTGATAAATTTGTCAAGACAATTGTTAGGAAGGAAGAAATTGAAATTAACACTGTTTTAGGTTTTGTGAGAGTAACTGAGATAACAATTTTGAGCAGTTGTGGTCTGAGATGTGTTTGGAGTTTTGAGACAGTGCATAGGGGCCAATTGGAACTTGGTGAGAGCACTTTGTTGGTAGAATAGAGGAATCTTAAAAACCGGAGTTGATGCATCCCTGATCATAGAACAGCCTTGGCCTGGTCCAGTAAGTTGTGACTAGTCATATGTTCATGGTCAGTCTGATGCGTTCGAACATTTGATTCTTCTCCGATAACCAATTGGGTTAGAAAGTAGTGTCTGGGGGTGAGAATTTTGTGGTGATAGTAATCCCATAGGCAGTCTATCAAATAGGAAGCATTTTAGGTGGTTTGAAGGGAAGTGGGAGGTTGATTTTGAGCATTTGGGATGTAGGGTGCTTTTGGTCTGTTTGGGTAGTTTAGATAAGTCAATTAAGACTTGTTAGGCACATAACAATGAACTAAAACATGCTAGAACTAGTAGAATAGAAATTGGGTCCTTAGTTATGGGAATCAAGAAATTAAAGTTAAATTCAAGCTTAAATCCCTTTAGAACCATTGGATAATTGTTAAAATTCATCTAGACAAGTTTAAATAGGTCCATATCATGAAATAAGAGTGTTAGAAGTTAGGTTGGAAGAAAGAAACGCTCATACCCTAGCCATAGTCCCTACCGAAATTGGTGAGCTTTTGTTTATCAAATTTCAAAATTCTACAATTTAGTGAGGTGTTGTAGATAATATGTACAACTGTTTTGTGCATACACATGGATTATTTCTTTAGATTCACAAGCTAGTGCGGCAAGAAATTGTGATCCAACTGGATGGGGGCTTGCTCTGGTCTGTATTCCAAGTACAACTATTTCTTCAGTCAATGAGAGATAATTGGTAAGTTGTTGATAACTCTGCTCTGAGGCGAATCAGCAAGAAACATGAGATCTGCCACAGATCAAGCTAACGAACCGATAAAGACATCCGAAGAAGATATTGGAACTGTGAAACCTTAGGTTCTGTATTAGAGAAATAGACGAAGCAGCGGAAGAACTAGGACGAACAAAGGACCCTAGGTTTTGAGGTTTGATCAGTGTATATTTTAGGGCTCGAGGTAGGAAGAGATCTAATCGGTGGAAAAGGTTGGCAGAGAAGATTTAATCGGTAGAACGTGGTTTTAATCTCTTCCTCTTTTCTCTTTTCTTCCACTTCTTGTCTTTCTTTCTCCCTTCTTTTCCCTTCTTCTCTTCTCTCTCTTTCTTCCTCTTCTCTTCTCTCTTGTTCTCTTCTCTCTCTTTCTTCATCTTTTCTCTATTCTTTCTTGCTCTATTCTCTCTTGTTCTTTTCTTTCTTTCTTCTTCTTTTCTCTTTGCTTGCTCTCTTTCTTCTACTTTTCTCTTATTCTCTCTTTCTCTCTCTTTCTCTCCTTCTCTCTTGTCTTTTTCTCTCTTTTCATCTCTCTTGTCTTTTTCTCTCTTTTCATCTCTCTTGTCTTTCTATTCTTTCTTGTAGTTCCCTACGTTCTCTCTCAATGCATCTCTTACTTCCCTGATTCAAGAACGTCATAAGTTTGTCTCTAAACTCTCTTTCCCAATGAGAAAACCCACTTAAATTTTTAATGAATGATTTACCCTCTTGAATGAGTTCTCTTAAAAGCTCTTGATTTCTCTGGTTCTTTTGTTCTTTTTGTATGACTCTAAGTTCATTTTGGATGATTGAGGATTGCACCTCCCTATTAAGCTCATCTTGGGTCAAACTCTCTTCCAAATTTCCAATCTGTTTCATTATGGTCCTAAGAGCATTTTGTTTCTTAAATTCACTAATCCTATAACTTGACATCCTTATTCTTAAAAGCTCTTCTAATCTATAAAGGGTTTAATGGTTTCACACTTGACAAATTCCAGGTAAGAGAGGTGAACCTAAAAAGGCTACTTAAGTACCAAGTCTTTGTCTTGCCAGATTGTCTTATGCTACTGACTAAATACCCCCTTTAAAGTAAAATTACTTCTATAAACAAAGTGCACATGACTCACACAAACAAAGACATTCGAACTCTAAGCGGACTCTAATGAATCCTATGCTCTTAGGCGAAACACAAATCAAAACAATATTAAAGTTTACTCAAAGCAATATATTAAAGTCTACTCCTATGGTGAGACTTGTAGCTTTGGCTAACAAGATACACTCACCAGTCTAAGCTATGTTAAAAAAATAAGGAAAGCAAATAAAGTTGCCAAGAGTTTGAAAGAGCAACAAAGACTCTTCCAATCTACTTGGACTTTATAAAAGGCTATTTACAAATTATGAGAAAACCAAACAAAAAACACAAGGCTAACACAAGCCTATTACAAATAAGATGGATCAAACAAATACAAACAAAACAAGAAAAATGAGACTATGCTACTGCTCCAGGCTGCTACGGTCCAACCACAACTACTACTACTTCTGGAAGTGGGAATAGCTATACTACTACCACAACCACAACTACTACTACTTCTGGAAGTGGGAACAGCTCTGTAAATAGCAAGTTCTCGGTGGCAAGCGGTGATCAACCTTATCCAACTGGGCAGATCTTACCCACCTAAAATTTTAGGATTTTCACCTTTTGCGACTTGAAGGCTGCGACTAAGAATTTCTGGGCTGATACAGTTCTTGGAGAGGGAGATTTTGGAAAAGTCTTCAAGGGTTGGCTTGAAAAGAAGGGCACGTCAAAGGGTGGAAGCGGAACAGTCATTGTCGTCAAAAAACTCAACTCTGAAAGCTTACAAGGAATTGAGGAATGGCGGGTAATTCTTCACGTGATGTGGATAACAATCAAACCCTTTTACTTTTCTCCTCCCGCTTTCTCTGACATATCTTTTGTCTTATGTGATTTCAATGAAATTTTATGCATCTTCTGCTTGCCCCGAAAGTTTTTTGCTGGCTAGTGTCACCTTCTCCAGCCCAGATTTAAGCAAACACATGCTCTATTTGGAACTAGAATAAAAAAAATGTTTAGGCTAATTAAACAATAACTGAATCATTCCATGCAATTTCCCTTCACTTTTATGATAAAGGCAAAGTGTAGCAGAATCAGCACACTGCTTCTTACTAATTTGATAATTAACTGCTTTGCGAAACAAAAGTCTGAGATCTCAATTTCGTATAGGTGCATTAATTCTTGTTCTTCTGTTACTTGTTTCATCAAACTGTTTAATCATTGACTTATAAATTTCCACTAAACTAATGGTTCATTTATTTGGTGCAGTCCGAAGTAAACTTTCTAGGTCGCCTTTCCCATCATCGCCTTGAGACACCCTTACTCAGCTCGTATAGTTGCAAAAACGTTCACTCAAGAGATAGTCAGGCTCCACGGGATTCCTACATCAATTGTAAGTGATAGGGATCCTTTGTTTCTCAGTGTTTTTTGGAGGGAGCTCTTTAAACTGCAGGGTACCCAGCTCAAAATGAGCACAGCTTATCATCCAGAAACCGATGGTCAAACAGAGGTGGTAAATAGGATTCTTAAAGGGTACTTGAGGTGTTTTTATTCCGAGCAACCTAGAAGCTGGAAGACGGTTTTACCTTGGGCAGAATACTGGTATAATACCAGTTATCAGGCTGCTGCGAGATGTTCTCCTTTTGAGATTGTATATGGACGTCCCCCACCAGCTTTGAGTCCCTTTATCCCTGGGGAAACAGCGGTTGAAACAGTGGCACAGGATTTGATTACTAGAGATGAAGCGCTGAAGCAATTACAACAACATCTGAAACAAGCGCAGGATGCTATGGTGAATCAGGCAAATAAGAAGAGGAGGGAAGCAGATATCAAGGTGGGAGATTGGGTTCATTTGCGAATCAGGCCCCACAGGCAGTCTTCTATGCCGACACGTTTACATCCAAAACTCGCAGCACGTTATTATGGCCCTTTCGAGGTGTTACAACAGGTGGGAAAGGTTGCTTTTCGCCTACAGTTGCCTGAGACAGCTAGGATTCATCCGATCTTTCACGTATCGCAATTGAAGAAGGCAGCGGAGAGAAAAGAGTAGAAAAGGAATTGCCGGTGGAGCTGCAGGCAGAGGGGCCCATGTTTTGGCCTGTGAGGATCTTGGACAGGAGACAAAGACAGATGGGGGAAGTTGCAGTACCATAGGTTCTAACAGAGTGGCAAGAAGGGGGCCGTGAGGGAGCAACCTGGGAAGATGTGGCTACCATTCAGGAACAATATCCTAAATTCAACCCTCGGGACAAGGTTGTTTTAGGCGAGGGGGGTATTGTTAGGCCATTACTGGTATATAGTAGAAGGAAAATCAGTACTCAGACCGGTTCACAGCCTAACTGCCAAGGCAGTTAGAATGGGTAGTTAGGAGGTTTGTATATAAGGACTGTGAGAGTAGTTTTGAGGGGTTAGCGAAGTAAATACCATTGTTTTATCAGGAACGTGTTGTTCTGATCGGGGGAGGTTAAGCTCTCTACATTGTATCTTTAATTGTAGAATGCTAAATAACCCCTTCCTTGTCAATAATGAACAATCCTTTCAATGCAATCCCCTAAA